>AWYD02004473.1:0-16519 GCA_000504365.2 Pseudocercospora pini-densiflorae CBS 125139 | reverse complement strand
CCTCACGGAAGAGGGTTCGGACGGTACGACCAGATCCCTTGGGAGCGACCAAGATAACGTCGATGTCCTTTGGCACATCGACCTTGGTCTGGTCCTTGAAGACTGGGGAGAAACCGTGGGAGAAGTAGAGAGTCTGCGAAATGTCAGCAGGGACTAGGGAATGTGCTTGTGTGTTTGCTGACCTTTCCCTTGGTGAGCATTGGCTTGATGTGTGGCCAGGTCTCAGACTGGGCAGCGTCTGAGAGCAAGTTCATCACAATAGTACCCTTCTGGATAGCCTCATCAACCTCGAAGAGGTTCTTGCCGGCAACCCATCCATCTTGCTCTGCCTCTTTCCAGCTGGCGCCGTTCTTTCGCACACCAATGATAACATTGAGGCCGTTGTCGCGGAGGTTCAGGCCCTGTCCGTGACCTTGCGAACCGTAACCGATCAGGGCGAGGGTATCGTTCTTGAAGTAGTCCTAGGTTCCGTTAGCATGCGCGCTTTTGTATACCGCGCCCTGAGCTCGCATTGAAATTGAGCCATTAGTGAACACGTACAAGGAGCTTGTCACGCGGCCAGTCATCGCGCTCTAGCAACAAGTCAGCATTGAGCCATTGGCCCATCAATTGCGATTGTTTACATACCGTACACAACCTCCTTGTCGCCAGCGAAGTCGACAGTCTTCTTGCCTCGTGTTTGCTGCACGAATGCGGATGTGGTCGCTTTCTGAGCTGGACGGAGGCTGGCCCGGCTGGTGCTGTTGACAGCGGTGATGAAAGATCTATGCTGCACCTGAGGTGCCTTGACCTGCCTCAATGAGGCGCGCAGAGCTCTACTAGCATTCTTGGAGGCCATTTTGCGGTATGGTATAGTAGAGTGGAGTGAAACAGTATGGGGTGTGAGTAATGGGAATGTTCCTGGGCGTGCTCAAGAATCGAAAAGTTAGTGAAAGCTAGGACCACCCTCGCCGATCGCGGCGAGGCTGGAGAGTCGAGACACTGCACACCTCCTTTGTAAAACCAATATTGGAATTGCACACTAACAAGCAAATACACCACACCATAGACTTCTATCGGGTAGCAATAGATATAGTATCTCCACTCAGAGTGCTACGCATCGCGATACCCAAGCCCGAGCCTCTGCGCTCGTCTTTCAAGAAGCAGGTAATTATCGGGCTGAACTTCACTTCACTTCAAGCATTCACACGGAAGGAGCTCACTATTGGCCGACAGTCTTGCTTTCTTCTGCTCACTTACGTGCTTGCTTCCATCAACATTGACTGCTGATGCGACAATCCGCCAGAAATCATCAATATACTCACATCACTTAGATGGCCAGACTGCATCCTTACCACACCTCTCACTTCCGCATGTGCGCCACTGCCGCACTGCAGTGAGCGTCTCCGCTGCAATGTCGAAGAAGGAGGGCCTTCTGGACGTGTACGCCCCTCCGTATGTACCGCTGAAGCTGAAGCAACTCAATCAAGCCGCCGCACTCATTGTGCCCTCCACGCCGGCACCATGGACCAGTTATACCGAATACACCTCTTCTTTTGCTGGCACCTCCTTTCTGGTGCCTCGCGAATTCTCGTCGGGCACGAATACTTCACTGCCCACCTCGGATAGAGCAGAGGCGGCCTCGCTCGAGTATTCGACCTACAAGAGCACCTTCGCCACAGCTTTGAAGCAAGAAGAGACTGCATTGCGCCAAGAATACGACACGCATGCAATCTATCAAACAAGTTTGACACAAACTCCCTACGATGCTGCGCATTCCATGTACCGCCTTATAGTACCTGGACTACGTGAATTCAATCTCCCTCTTGAGGTTGGAGATATTGTTCGCTTGAAGCAGTTGCGATTCGATGCACGTGGACAGCTCATCGTTTTCTCGGGGTTCACGGCTCCAGACCGCGCTCCCGTGCCTGGAAGTCTCGATGTCTGTCATGAAGCTGTGGTGTGGGTTATAGATCGCATTAATGAGACATTGTTCCTTAGACTGGACGGACTGCGACACATGAGCATGCTGTTCAATGCATGCTTCACGGTCCAGTCTGGCAGGACCAATGCCTTGCACAGAGCTGTCAATGAGGCTCACGCGCATTTGCAGGAACACCATAGCTGGATGCGAGCGATGTTGTTCCCTACTCATGATGATAGCGCAATGCAACACAAGCTGAATTCGAGTGGCTTCAATTTTGAGCCATTTGATCAGGAGCTCAACCACGAGCAGCTCAAAGCAGTCAATACAATTTTGAGGGAGAAGTATGGACGTTTACCTTATCTGATCTCGGGGCCACCAGGAACAGGTGAGTAGTACTGGCAACCACGCCAAGGATAATCGTGAAGGGCTGACCAGATAATGCCTAGGGAAAACAAAGACAGTCGTCGAGATTGCCTTGCAACTAATACATGAGCACAATACCTCTCGAGTCCTACTTTGTGCACCTTCTGATCCGGCAGCTGACACAATAGTGCATCGACTCAGCAAGCATTTGACGCCAAAACAGCTTCTAAGAATGAACTCACCAGCACGCAGCTTTCCGGAAGTCCCAGCTTCCATTATGTCATTTTGTCATATCGAGGACAAATTCTTCTCTCTACCGCCCTTCTCGGAGCTTATGCGGAGGCGCATCGTTGTCACTACAGTCCGAGATGCTGAAGTCTTACACCAGGCACGACTTACCAACAGGGATCTTTTCGCAATCGAGCGAGGCTTTCACACTGCTCTTCACCCTGAAGACACATCGTATGTTCCATCTTTACACTGGTCCGCGCTTCTTATGGACGAAGCAGCCCAAGCTACCGAACCAGAAGCTCTTTTGCCGCTCCTTGCGATCGCGCCTCCAGAGAACGGGTCACCGGATGTCAAGCCACCTCTTGTTGTAATGGTAGGTGACCAGAATCAACTTGGATCCCGAACAGCATCGAAACAGCCGGTTATACAGAAGTCGCTGTTCGAACGTCTTCTCTCGAGACCCATCTACTGCGAGCATCCTTTGGCTCGCTCGAAGCAGAAAGGAGGTCATGTCCCGCGCCTAACGAGAGATATGCTACCCATCACAAGACCGCCATTCACGGACTTGATCAGAAATTATCGCTCTCATCCCGCAATTCTAGCAACACCCTCTTCGCTCTTTTACAGCGACACTCTTGAGCCGTGCGCCAGTGGCGTCGAGTCCCTTCTGTCATGGTACGGATTCAAAGGTCGCCAGTTACCGGTCCTGTTCCGAGACAACCGAAGCGGAGACGAGATAGAGCAAGACGGAGGTGGATGGTTCAATATGGGCGAAGCGGACACTGCACTTGAAGTTGCGCAGTCATTCTTACGACAGGAGTTGCTGCAACCTGAGCAGATCTGTATCATGAGCCCATTTCGAGCTCAGGTTAAGGTGCTTCGAAGGAAGGCACGAGCGCAAGCAAAGCCGGGCATCAACATTGGGCCGCTCGAGGCCTTCCAAGGATTAGAGTCAAGACTGGTTATCTTGTGCACAACACGCACGAGAGATCGCTTTATCGACCAAGATATCGCTCGAGGTCTTGGTGTAATACATGAGCCAAGGAGATTCAACGTGGCACTCACGCGTGCCAAGGAGGGTCTGATCGTGATTGGTAACCCAGATGTACTGGATCTGGATGAGAACTGGGCATCCTTTCTGGCGTTTTGTAAAAGAACTGGAGCTTGGGAAGGAGAGCTCGGCTGGCGAGCTCCACACAGCGAGAAGGTCAAACGCTCTAGGCTAGAGAAGCAGATGCACATGCGGAGCATGGTGGAAGAGGCAGATGACGAGCTGATGAACGGCACACGTAAGCTAGGTATCAGTATTCGAGAGGAAGATGAAGCTTGGACTTCAGGGGTGGCGGCGGAAGAAGCAGTGCGTGAGGCAGAAGCATCATCGTAATGGACATGAGAAATTCGAAGGACGATAGAAGTGAGGTGCTTCCATCTCCCGGCAGGCTGCCCGCCATAGAACATGACAGCCATGAGGATATCCACTCTGCTTGATGAGACTATCCTGCTGCTAAAGTGCAAGAGATCCTTGTCGATCGAAACGAGCAGCTCCGCGTACGACTCTATGTCTACGCTTCTAAGCTCGCAACCGACGCTATGAAGTGCTAGCTCTACGCGGAGCGTCTACAATAACAAAGCAGACTCGCAGCTCTACTGTCATTATTTATGGCGAGCAGCCTGCCAGATCGTGACTGCCGTTCGCGTACTTGCCCCACAGCGTCAGAGGGCAGGAAGGTGCTGGCGTGAACACCACCACATAAGTCAACTTCCCACTCATCGAACACAACGTCGTCAACGCAATTTTCGACAATGGTCTCTACACTGACGACCGTGCCGACCGAGCTGCTCCAAGATATCGCGAATAGGATCTCTCGCCATGATCTACTCCACCTTCGCAAAGTCAACAGGGAAGTCGCGGCCAAAGTCGACAGCGTGTTCGTTGAACGATTTTTCACCACCCGCCGCCATCTTGTCACCGAATACTCGCTACGAAAGCTTGCAGAGATGACCGCTGTTCCAAGACTGAACCGCAGAATGAAGAAGCTCGAGCTGGTGGTCACTAGTATCACTGAGCGCAAGTGGGTCAAGCCTGTTCCCTATCCGCCAAGAACCAAGATCGAAGCCGACTACTTTCAGATTGAGGATCCCCCTCTGCTTCCTGGTGAGATACCGAGGGAGAAGGCAGAGAGGCTGGAGGAATATCTAGAGACTCTTCGAGAGTGGACAGCACGGAAGCTGATCTACGACAAGTGGTACGCAGACAGCGCAGCGCTCTCCAATGGATATGACATTTATTGTCTGTGCAGAGCACTGGAATATCTCAAAAGATCAAGTGTCTTTCTGGACTGCATCAGTGTGACCAGCGACTTGAGCTTTGCCTACGGTGCGCAACAGCTCTCGTCTAGACGGGGCATCAGCAGAAGCAAAGAATGCTTGGGTAGTTTTTTTGCCGACTCTGGGCGCCACAGCACGGCTAATCTTGTTCTCACGAGCCTGGCATGTGTCACGTATGAAGTCTCCCATTTGGAACTGGGGAGCGAATCGGCCCAATGCTTCTATCAAGATCTGTGCCTTGAGCGCATTAACTTAGCCCGCGCGCAATTCACTCTCGCGAACTTGCAACAGCTCCAGATAGGAATCGATTGGTTTCGCAACGGCTTTGAGGCAGATGAAAAGGGTCTGCTCTGTGTGAAGCAACTCATGACCGCGGCGTGCTCGCTCAAGAGGCTGCGGTTCTGCGTCAATGACGAAGTATACTTCGGCCAAAACGATGCTCTGCCTGCTAAAGTACTGCACGCTTTTGCAGGAAACAAGCTGGAGAGCATCGATCTTTTCGGCGGCACTTATCACCAACAGGATCTTTGCGACTTTCTGCACCACCACCAGACCACTCTGACCTTGTTAGACTTACACAATATCGACATGCCAGAAACAGACGACTGGAGACTGGTCTTCGAGCATCTCGCGACGCATGGGGGTCTGCAGTATCTCAGCATTTCGAGTCTCTCTAGTAATGCCAACTTCATGGCACGAGATTGGGGCGTTCGGCAAGGCAAAGAACAGATACAGAGCTGGATGGCGGACCTGGCGCTAACAGCCGAGTTCGAAGACCCCGACGAGGAGATATATGATACCGACAGCGACTGATGGTGATGGTGGAGTGAAGGCAGTGCATGTGTATATGGCTTGTCAGATTCGCCAAAGTCGTGCTGGGCGTCGCTGGGGAGCATGAAGGTGATAAAGTGAAGGACGCATGGCGTAACGCTCGCAGACCGTGTGGGCCATTGAGATCAATACGGAGGACTCAGAGGGCGTTGAAGATGGATGCTGCTTGGAAGGCTGTCTATAGCCGTTGCACTCAATCCAGAAACCCCATCTCATCGTCCACCACGCTCTTCAAGCCCTTGGGCTGCCTCATGTAGCCAGCATTGGGTGGCGGCCATGCTTTGTGCCTTGAGCGAAGCTGTTCTGCTTCTTCCAGCGCCTGTGCTAGCTTATCCAACTTGCCATGCACGACATACTCTTGCTCTGCCAAAGCCTCTGCCAGCTCGACCTGGTGGTTGTCAAGGAGCTCCTCGTTGGGTACCACAACCAACGGAACAGAGATGCGCAGAGCATCCAGGATTGTGCCGGAGCCTGCACCTCTCAGCGTCAAGTCAAGTGAAAGTCATACTCTGGAACACATACCAGCATGACTTATGACAACTCCCTCTCTTGCTCCGACGCCCTTTGCCTGTCTCATGTATCTTCCAAGTCCTGCTTTGTCCAGAGCAAATCCTGTTATACTAATAACACTTCCACTTTCGCTGTTCTTCGCGGCAGTGATGTGCTGATTGAATAGCTCTTGTCCATCTTGGCCGAATTGGACCAGCAGATCTGTATACTCTTGCTTCTCGAGCGCTTCCAGGAAATCTGGTGATAGGACGCCTTTGATCAGCCCGCTGAAGGACGCTGTTGCGCCAATAGTGACGAAGCACGTTTTGCGATCTGAAGTAGCCATGCGTGCTGGCGAAGTGAGTGTTAGGTCTACATTTTTGTGTTACGCAAAAGAGCCAGGTGATACAACGTTTGGAGGCATGAAGCAAGCTGCGGAGGCAGGTGCGGAGGAGCGCACAGACCAGCTTCGATCTTGAGAAGGAGCAATGCTTGACTTCATGTGAATGATGCTTCAAACGTAACGAATACATCTACTATGGCAGCGCCATTGAAACGAGTGTGCCATCAAGCATCACGAACAGCATCAAGGCAAACGTGTACACGATCAATACGACCTGCCTTCATCCCCAACTCGCAATGCCAGATCTCGCAACACCGTTTATACCAGAACTCCCGGCCTTCCTCGGCGGCAACACAATTAGACGAGATTGATGAAGATGATTTTGATGGATACCTGGAAGCATTGGATGAGAACTTGCCCTACGAGGGTAATTTGCCATCAATGGCGCACGCCGAACTCGAACAGCATCGCGAACTGCGAGAAATGGTCCGACTTGCTGCATGGGAAATGCCACTACTCTCACAACTAGCACAGCCATATGAGAAGCCAGACAAAGTACAACTTCCTCTCAAATGGCGATACACGACCTACTTCAGCGAACAGCACCCTGCGAGCAGAAAAGTCGTCTGCGAATTCAGAATCCATGATATGTCTCAACATGCTTTCGCCAAGGACAAGCAAACACGAGAAAGACAGATCTTGAAACTGAAGAAACTCTGCGGAGCACGATTCAATCCACAATCACTTTCCGTGAAGATGAGCTGCGAGAGTTTCGAGACTCAGGCACAGAATAAGAGATATCTGGCAGACACGATCAGCAAGCTCATCGCCGAGGCAAAAGATTTGGAGAGCGGAGATAACTATGAGGATGTGCCACTGGATACAAGGCATCATAAGCAGAAAGTCAAGATGCAGTTTCCGAAAGAGTGGAGGATGACTAAGGAGAAGAGGAAGGAATTGGAGGCGAAGAGAAATCCACCAATGCCGCCTGCGGAGCTGGAAGCGGGCGAGGTAGTAGAGGGGGATGGTGTGCAGGCCGAGCAGGCATCGGCCTCGCTGCCAGAAGAGATTGAGGAAATAAACGAGGAGTCGGAACCGATCATGGAGCAGGCGAAACAGCCACTTCCGAGAGGCAAGATGGGCAAGAAGGAGATGGGGCAGAAAGGGCGATAGGCCTGAAGACATGAATGTACAGCTATTCGAGATTCAACTACTTGCCCGCCCCTTGTTGTCTGTGAACGAGCTCGCCCAGCTGATGCGCCGATAGATCTCTTCGACGAAGCAAGGCCTGCAAGTCGAACAACGATACAAAGTCGAATTGCCCTAACCGCTAGCGTCGACTCCATCGGGAGTTGGAGCAATGATTCTCTGCTCGGACATTCCCATTTGACAATATGTAGGAGCAACTGAAGAGCAACAAAGTGAAGAACGATTTGGCGCGAAAATAGACTGCGAGCATGTGACGCGGCTTCAAGTGAGCTTTATCCATCTCAAGCTCCGCGCCTATAAAGCCTGGCTCGCAGCTTTATCTTTGCGTCAACATCGACATGAACCTCGACATGCAAGTCAATCATAGCGACACCAACGCGACCATGTCTACGAACAAGGACGACGAGATGTCCGAACCACCAAGGCCACACATAGGTAGCCACTCACAGCCGCTGCCGCAAGAGTTGATGGACATTGTCTTGGAATTTGTGGAAGACGTCGACACACTCTCCCTTCGAGCGACCTGCCGCAGCGTTGCCGGACAGGCTCAAGACGCCTTTCTCAACCGATATTTTACGGAGCGGCGACACCTCATCACCGAGTTCTCTCTCCGCCGCTTGGTCGATATTTGCAAAGATGATGTCCTTTCGAGCAGACTGACGAGCATCGACTTTGTTCATGTCGAGCTTAGTCAACGATGGTATCTCAACCTGTTGGATTTCGATACAACTAATGCAGAGTCTCTCATGGGCATGTACGATCATACCAGATGGCTTGAGTGGCAGGCTCAGCACCATGACTTTGTGGACGAGTGCGCACTGGAAATCATCGTTTCTGCGCTTAAGACGCTCGGAGACAAGACTGTGCCAAACTACCCTGCACTGAGACTTTCTGCCGGCGCGCGATACCCAAAACCGGCCTATGGAGTTCACGAACTGCATCTCAGACTGGGAGTCGATCCAGTGGCCAACCGAAAATGCGGTAAATACTACGATATACTTACTGAGCCCTTCAACGGCGCGCCAAAAACGACGAGGTTGCTCCTCAAAAGCATTGGGGAGGCTGAATTCGAAGTCAGAGACCTCATACTCTTCACCGACTATTTACGAACATCCTACGCGGACCTGAATGTCGGCACTTACAACTCCGGACTGCATTCAAGCCTGTCGCAACTGCGCCGTTTGTCGATCGACTTCGGCTGGGAAACCACCGAAGAAGAGGATCCAGAGGACTTTGCCATCTTTCTGACTGCTGCAACTTCTCTTGAGCACGTCTCTGTCAAGTTCAGTGGACCATGGCTAGGTGCTGAAACTGTGCCAAGTGCCATCGTCAGTGCCTTCAAATCAAGCAAGCTGAGCTCTATCGACTTGGCTTCTGCTCTATTCAAGCACTCCGATCTGACAGATCTCCTGCTCACCCAGCAGGAAACGCTTTGTCGACTAGCAATGAATGACATTAGGCTCAGAGATCAAGAGAATTGGGCACCGCTGCTTCGAAAGTTGGAGACAGATTTCACCCTGAAATGGATCAATCTGCAGTCTTTGATGAACGACGACTTTGAAGGCTTTGGCAGCGGACCTCACGAGGGTGAGGCAGCAGTTCGGAGTGCACTGGAGGTATTGGTAAAGGAAGTCGAGAAGGCCCTGGTGTAAGATCGATTGAGACAGGCCGGGCATATTCTCAAGGATATCGCAGCCGCGCAAATGGGCAATGGACTGCAGAGGCCAGACACAGCATCACACATTCGGATACATAGGTTATGTATGTATCATCTTGAGACTGTCGTTCCGGCACTACTACCTCATTGCAGACTAGACTGAACATCCTCAAGCAGCTAGGCAAAGGAGACTTGGTGCGCCGTCTAGAGCTGTGGGATGCTGCTGGAGAAGACGAGCAAAGCCGTTTCGTGGGCGAACTCGTCGACGAGGCTCCCGTACACTGTCTAGCCGAAGCATAACCAAGAGAAATCAACTCCGTCGACCTCGCGGTCATCCTCTACCACCCACGTCGCGACCTGTCAGACGCTTGGGTCAAAGCATCCCGCGCCAACTACTTTACCCTTCTGATCTCGGCTATAGAGCACCACATTCGACCAATTCTTCTCGGTCTTCGAGCAAATGTCATCAAGGACGAACGCGATATCTTCTATCTCGACTGGAAGCACTGCATGTACGATGAGTGCAAGGACAAGCTTAGCCGGCGCACTTTGGACACTCGAATATAGCTACCACGTACCTATCACGGTCTAGAGCCGTAACATGGCGTTTTGTCGCCTGACTTCTCCTACACAGCAGACCCAAATGTTTGCCTGACAGGCTTGCTACACGTTTCTTGGTCCGGCGAAGCCCTTGCGAAGGGATATTGAATCCTCTGACTTCTCAAAGTACATCGTCAATTGTGTAAATTGGGTCGCTCGCCAATGGTTTATTGACTCTACTGGCAAGCAGATCGGCATAGAGATCAATATGTCTCTCGGTAGCTTGCACTTGACACGTTCTATGGCACACAAACATCACATGGTTTGTACTCATTCCGATCAAAGCATTGGTCTACGAGGTAACGAGCACAGCTTGCAGTAGTACGTAGACCTGCTAAGTGTAGACACAAGAATGCCTCGCGACCTTGCGGCATTGTATCGTCTGACTCAAGCTGGGGCTGGTGCGGCCATGGTTTATGTCGAAAGGTAAAGAGCCTCTAAGACTCTTCCCTGCATTCTCAGATACTTTCAGAAACTGTCCATATCTTCACTGATCGTCATCCAAGTCGCGCTCTCTATAGAGACCAATCAGCTCCGCGAAGCCCTTCCCAACCTCCTCTGAGGCCTTACATATCACAGGCCCGACATTGTTCCAACCATCGCCGATCATCAAATCCATGGAGACGAGGTTGAGCTTTTCTGCCATGATGTGAAGCGTTGGCTCCCAATCCTCATCGTCTTCCAGGGATACGTACGAGAATTGAAGGTGTCTCAGACTTCGCATGTGACAGTAGAGGAGGCGTTCAAGATCTTCGCGGTGAAAGCAAGTGCAGCTCAGCTCGAGGGAGGTGAGTTGCTGTGAGACGAAGGCGCTGCTGAAGTTGCTAGGCAAACTGTATCCCTCCAACTGGGATTCGATGTTGAACTCAAGAGCAAGATCCTCTAAAGAGGTCGCAGCAGCGAGAAAGCTGGTGAATGTGTCAAAACCTTCCTCCAGGGTTCTGTAGCTGAGGCTGAGCGATAGCCGACGCAACGAGGGCAAGCTTAGATGGAGTCTTGGGTTTAGAGATCCTAAGTTCAGATCCTCAACGTTCAAACAGAGATCGGATGACGATGCTGTGAGATCGCGAATTGGGAAGTCGGCCTCGGCGATACTCGTGAGCAAAAGCTTGGACGCATTTCGGCGATCAAGGACATAGACGAAATCCTCTACGAATGGTGAGCGACCACCAGTCTGATGCGCTGATTTCGGATGGTAGTCCTCTGGGTCTATCCCGAGATCTCGATGCAATTTGCGGATGCCATAGGCTGGCGCTTCGTTGGTGCGACTGTACCAGATCCCAGAAGATACCAAGAGCGCTGGTTGAATACCGTTGCTTTTGAGGTTCTTGAGCGCTGTTGTGATATGATCGACCTCAAGCAGATTTCCCAAAGTCTTGAGCTCCGAATCCCACCGAGCGTAGACAAGCTTCTTGGCAGCATCAATGAGCTTTTGCTTCATCATGACGCGGTCTCCGGCCTCACTATACTCTTCTTCGCCGGCTTTGTCGTCACAGCCGTCGCTGTCATCATTGTCACTCTCGCTATCCTCCTCCTTGCTTTCCTCCTCCTCGCTGTCCTCCTCCTCGCTGTCCTCCTCCTCGCTGTCCTCCTCTTCGCTATCCTCCTCTTCGCTACCCTCATCTTCGCTATCCTCCTCGCTTTCACCGTCGCTGTTCTTATTGCTTCCTTCCTTCTTATGATCATCCACCTCCTCAAAGGTCCTTGCGTTTCCCGTTTGCGCCTTGACAGCCGTCAAAAGAATCTTCAACGCCGCAGGTTCGTCGAGCCCCCAATACTGTTTCAAATGTTTCAAATTTTGGAGCTCGACAAGGACAAAATCGACACTCTTCAGCTTGCTCAGCAAGCGTCTCTGCTTCGTCATGGCTACAAAGTTCTGAAGAGAGTACTTGGTAATGAGCTGACGTCGATGGGTGAAGAAGCGATTCAAGAACGCATCATCTGCTTTGTTGTGCATATCGCGGCAGACCATGCGAAAAGACAGGAAGTCGTCAGTGTCGAGGTTCTCGCAGATCATATCGATGAGCTCGGACGCCAGGGCGTCGTTGATACTGCCCATGTGCGGCTTCGTCGTCGTCGCCATGATGACGACGGAGCGCTTGGGTTACCTTCTGATGTCGGTGTCGAAGATGAGGTCGAGATTCAACTCGGAAGTGTCGAGCGAACTTATAAGTCTGAGCTGCAGCTCAGTTCACTTGAGGTCGGACTAGTCCATTCCTCACTTGCTCAATGGGAGATCTGCTGTTCAGGTGGCGCATTGATCACCATGTTGCCATGGCATGTGCAATTGAGCTACAAGAAGACCAATGAGATCGCAAGAAAGTGACCATTGACTGCACCTGCGCCTGCACATCGTTATCATTGTCGGCATCAGGTGAAGCCAACTGTTCTTGTACAGCGATGACTGCCACAAGCAGTTCTGTTCCGCCGACGTACGAGACCGCAGAAATGCTTACAGACTAACGGTCTCTGCCTCCGAGCTGCCATTCTGCCCATTATGGTATTTGGGTGCCTCCAACTCTTGGCCAGCAACCCAGACCTTGTTCAGCTCTTCATCTATCTCCTTTCTTCGCTGCTTCCATTCCTCGACTTGGCTGAGTTTCTCGCGCAGCTCTTGGATTTCTTTCTCGACGCTGTCTTTCTCGCTGGCTGTTCCGATCCTGTTGAACTCGTATTCGTTCGCATCCTCGCCTAGGCCGAGTGTGAGTGTGTACGAGTGGTATCGCTTCAGGGAGGCACGAGTAGAGATAGTGATCAGCGCTGTTGAAATCGTTAGCATGTGACGAACAAGGTGCTCGAATTGACTTACTAATGCCCTTCCTCTTGCAGGTCTCGTACAGTATGCCTTCCACATCTGAACTCACAGCTGAGGTGCCTTCATCAATAAACGCATATCGCGGCTCGTGGTAAAGCAGCCTGGCGATTCCCATTCGCTGCTTCTCTCCGCCACTCAGGACATCCTGCCATGTCTTGCGCGTATCCCAGCCGCCTTCACGGTCTGGAATATAGCCAAGTTTACTCTCCTCCAGAATCGCTTGCAACTCGCTTTCTCTTCGGCCGGCCTCCCTCATGTCCATTTCTGTGTGAGGGTAAATAACTTGGTCCCGCAAAGTACCGACAGTGAGATACACTTTCTGTGGCAGAAACATGATGCCATCTTGGCCAGTCTCGCGAGGTCGAGAGGTCAGGCCACGATAGGTAGGCCAGAGACCAGCGACAATTCTGGCAACAGCAGACTTGCCTGCACCGTTTGGACCAGTGATGAGCAAATGATCTCCTGGTCCTACTATGAATGACAAGTTCTCGATGAGCTCCTCGCCGCCCATTGGGAATGGCGAAGGCGCGACAACAGGCACATCCTCCAGTCGCACGCCATCATATCCTTTGTGTAGCGTGCCATGCACATCAGTCAAGTTGTATGGTTCTGGCTGATGACCACGTGGCAAGTGGTATGCATTTGCGTGAACGCGATGGAGAGTGCTAATGAGCATGAACACTCTGCTGGTCTGGCCTGCAAGCTCAGAAAGATCCTTGATGGAGTACATCATGCGGCTTCCTGCGTCTGCAAGGTTCAGCATGAGCCGCTTGTTGGTGATAAATTGCTTCGTCCGAGCTCCAGAACGATCGCTGCCCTCATCGCTCTCCACGGCGTCAATACCTGTGGTGCTTGACGACTTCGATGTCGGTTCTGGCGCAATGTTCAGGCCTGGGAGGAAGACAGGCAAGCTTGTAATGACGAACCCTAGCGCCGACCATGTATACTTCAAGACAAAGTCCTCAAGCATGTTGTATCCCACCTTGACACGGTAGATGCTCTCCATCCATTTTCGTAGCTCGCGGAAGCCCTTGTCTAGTAATTCATGTTCCGTAGGTCCTCCAGCATAGAATGCTATCTCCTCAGCATTTGCAATGAGACGCGAGTGCAGTCCCCGGAATTCGCCCTCCTTACGTCCTTCAGCAGCTTTTAGCTTGCCAAATGGCGGACTCAGCCTCTTGAGCAGGATTGCAGTAGCGAAGTAGTTGCTCAGCAGACCGCTGAGTGCCAAAGGGCCAAGCGACTTGTAGAGCTGATAGTTGAAAGTGATGAGGTCAATGAATGGCTTGCCGAGACTGGAGTACAGGTTGGCAGCGCTATCGCAGAAGAGTGTGAGATCCTGGCAAATAAACTGATCGGCTCCATGGTCGATGCTGCCATCCGTGTTATGCATTTTGTAATATGTCATGTTCGCGCTCAGGTACAGATCGTGTACATATCTCGTCAATCGTGTCCGGAAAGCAATACTGATCTTGGCCTGCAGGAACTTGATCACGGAGTTTGTGTAGCTCGCGACTACGCCTAGTGACAGCCATTTGGTGAGGCCGAAGAGAAACGCTTTCCCTTGTCCGGCAATGAGATCTCGCACGATCTCTCCGTCCATCCTGGCTACCACGAGCGAGAGATAAGTTCGTAGCATCAAGAAGAAGGCATGCATAGTAAGCAATCCTGACTCTTTCGATCCCAACCGCGGCACTGCTATCTGCATGATAGCCAGGAACTGGTGCACGAATGCGACATTCAATCCAGGCTTGACATCACTTGGAGGCGCACCCAGCTCAATCGCCCTACCAGAGACCCTCTGCCTGATAGGGTTCAAGAAGAATCTCCGATGCGCGTCAAAGGTTGTAGGTCGCGTAGGATGTATGACCACTTTGCTCGCTCGGTCCTTGTAGGGCACAAATAACGTTCTCGTGCCATCTTTAACCTTCAGACCGCTGTTCCTTCTCAACAGTTTCCTTCCTTCATCTTGCTCTTTCTGCTTCCGCCTGTACATTCGATACCCTCCATAGCTGCCGGTTATTATTGTCAAGGACAAAGCAAGGGTTGCGATGAGCTGGGTCGTCCGCTTGTCGAGAGGGCTACGGTTCTGGATCTTATCTAGACGCTTCGACAGGCGCTCGTAGAAGTAGTCGAACCATTGCGAGAAACGGTCGGCAGGTTGCTGACGTAGGGTGGATTGGTTCGCCATTGTTCGCGTGTGCTATCATGAGGGCGTCATCTGTACTGAAGGTGGCATTGTCAGGTCGTCGGAAGTGAGAGGGAAATGTCGCGCTGTCTAGACCTACTGACGCTGACAACCAGAGTATACAGTCGGACTTGCATGTGAAAGGTGATGCTTTGATCATGTGCAAGCCATGCGGAAGCCGGACCTCGGCACGCTTGACCAAAGCTGGGGTGCCACCAAAGAACGTGCAACAATTGCTTTGCGTTGCCCTCTGCTCGCCTGCACTGCTTGTCGCATACACCAGAGTCTGTCGATGCTGCTCTGCAAATAAAGCAGGTTTACAGCCGCAACCTTCCAGACCTACTGCACAGCTGAATACGGACTAGTTAGTAAATAACCTTCTAGCGGATACTTCCGTGTCTTCTAATAGTACTAAGACAGCTAGATAAAGGTTATGTAGCGTATATCTCTCGCGTACCTATATAATTAGACCTCTCGTACTACTAGTATCTATAGAATTAGTCGTATACTATTAAAATATAGCGCTTATTACTATTATTACTATTATTACTTATTATAGAAGAAGAAGAGGCTACTCTACTCGAGTTATAGTAGGGTATACGTATCTATCTACTAGAAGATAATATAGACTATATCTATAAGTACTTCGAGTAGTATTTAAACCTAGAACTAGGCTAGAATATAATACTAGATATATACTTTATAAAGTAATAATTAAGGCGCTTAGTAATACTATTACTAGGCTATTAACTATTAAGGTTTCTAAGCAATAGGGTAGGTAAATACTTCTACTAAGTAGACCTAGTAAAAGCGCTATATCTCGTATACTATAGGTTATTATATCTAGGCTATTAGTACTACTTTAGAATAGGTCGTAGATACGCCTAGCTATCTTAAGTATTTAATAGTTACTATAAGCTACTATATAAGCGCTTTAGTAATCTAATCTACTAGTAGCTAGCTCTTAAAGAGTTAGTAATAATAGAGTAATACTACCGCTATACTAGAGCTACTAGATATAGTAAGAGTACTTAGAGCTTTATTAATAGTACTTTCTACGAGTTTATAAGACTATAAGACGTATTAAGGTAGTATACTTCGTACTTGGGTTATTATTATACTAATAGTAAGAAGATCTAGTAAATAACGACTCTAGATAGATTAGTTATCTACGCCTTAAAGCCGTAACTTAGATTAGCTAATAATATAGGTATATAGTAAGATATAGGCCTTAAGGATAAGCTAAGAGACCTATTCGCGCTACTAGACCGAGAGCTATATCTATATAGCGATTTAGTATATAGAGGATACTATAGAATAGTAGATCTAATATAGGTAGAGAGTAGATAGATATACTTAAGTAATAAGTAATATAGGTCTAACTACTTCTATTCGTAGGCTCGAATTAGCGTAGAAATAGCGTTTAGTAAGAACTAGAAGTTCTAGACGTACGTTTATAGTAGTAAGATACTTCGAAGTAAATATTAACTAGTATCTATATACTTCTTCGTCTTATTATTACTATAGAACTACTTATTATATATAAGATATAGCGAGGG
>AWYD02004472.1:0-61827 GCA_000504365.2 Pseudocercospora pini-densiflorae CBS 125139 | reverse complement strand
AACCTCAAGGGTGATGGTCTTGCCGGTCACTGCGAAAGAAGTCAGTATTGAGTCATTGATGGTATCGCGACCTGTTCAACGAGGTGGCGGATGAGCGCGGGGTAGGACTTACAGGTCTTGACGAAGATCTGCATGATTGCGGCTGCTGTGTGTGTTGTTCTGGTGTGTGTCTGTGATGAGAATGTGTGTTGTGGATGGAGTATTAGCGCAAGTGGTGTTTGTTGAGTCGCGAGAGTGAGTTGTAAGAAGGTGAGTTGGTTGGTGGCAGGCGACGTTTAAGAAGGCGGCGGCACTGCCTCTCAGATGACGACGGAATCTTGGGGAAGGCGCGACGCGCGCACAGACCACTTTCAGCGCCTGCCTGGGTTGCCGAGCGCTTCTAGCCACACCTTGTGACTCTGACAAACCACGTTTCCTTCACTTTCCAGCACACTTTCAGGCACCGGGATCTCAATTACCGCCCGCCACATGCATCGCATGCACAGCAAACATTTTCACCTTGCTGGACAGCGCAAACCGAAGGCGATACTGTAGTGGAGCGGCATGCGGCGTTCGCCCCGGAAACAGCTGGCTGAGCAGCTTATCGGCATGCAGCACGCTTGTCCTTCTACAATGCGGAGCTATAGTCGGCAACAGCAGGAGCTCTCACGGAACTCACGCGGCTGTTCCTCGCAGTACCCTCCAATTCGACAGCTGTATGCGATACGCCAGGGCTTTTTCAACCACATGGGTAACATAGCCTGACCTTGAAAGCGTTCGTGGTTGCTATCGAATGATGTCATGGCTTATCAGGCGTCATTCAAGCATGCCATTGCGACCACAGCGTGTGAAAGATCTGAATATTCCTTCACCAGCGGTGAGTAGTTCGCGCGATATAGCTTGACCTGCTCAAGGTGGCGAAGACCGGCATTGGTGCAGGTGGTCGTATCGCCTATCAAGCTGTTCATGCTCTAGAAACTATTCTCCGAAATCTTGTGGCCTCTGTACATCACGTACGAGTGCCGAAATACGTTCAGCATTCAGGACAGTAAGTTGCAAAGACTAATTGACGGACAAAGTTCAGCTCTCTAGGCGTTGCGATCTCAATGAAGTTCACTGTGATTAAGTGCATCAAGAGCCCTCTTCTGCCAGACCTGGAACGATCGGTGTTTGCTGTGGAGGCCTTCAAAAACACAGAAAGCCAATACATTCAAGGTAATGGCACAGTAGAGGTTGGAAATCGAGCTGAAGTTAATTCATTTCAAAGGCTCATCTGCAGTGAATAGCCACTACTGCTTCGTATACGCTGGAGGTGGCATCTCGAAGCTCTCCACCTCGCTCCTAACATCACCTTTGGCCAAATCCTGCCCAAAGACATCAGCATCCCGCGAGCGCTGCTTCCTGCGGTGCATCAACAACAATAAACCAGCAATGACACCTCCAATGACTACAAGCGGCACAATGACCCCAATAGAAACCTTGAAGGCGAGAGACAGTCCATTCAACTTCGATTCTGCGCTTTGCAAGGGCTCATTAGTCGCAAAAGAAGTGGCTGTAGGTATGTGGCCTCCGACCAGAACAACAGCAGGAGTAGTATAAACCCAAGTCGTCGAGTAATAAACAGCAGTCGCTTGCACTTCCGCATCATTCGTCAAAACCTGCTGAGTCCCAGTCGAAGAAACAGCACAGTAAGTACCTGAGGTCGAAGTCGAGATGTGAGAGTAACATCCAGCTGCGCCGCCGAGAGTCCAGTTCCTGCCATCTGTTAGCCAGTTGTTGTCGTACAGCGATGGTATGCTTGCTTACTCCGGACAACAAATCGTCTGCCGAACCCTTTCCTGCAATCCAAGTGGTCCCCATCCAGGTTCTTCAGCATTCAACCAGAATATCTTCTCTGGAGCCGCAGAAGTCATGACAGTGGCTGTAGTCCAATCTTTAGGGCAATATAGTCCGGGCTCGTAATACATAGCATGTTCTTCAGCCTTTCAACCCGTCGGATTTGTATGGATCTCACCAGGAAAGCACGTTGGAGCTGGAAAGTCTAGAGACTGAGTGCGACCACAAGGAGCATATGTTGTTCCCGAGATGAAGACGTTCAGGTTCGTGGGTTGCGGCGTTTGGCATGAGACAGGTTGAGTGGAGGTTGTGCTGAGAGGTCCGAGGTTTGTCCATGTTACTGTTAGAGCATCAAAGCCTGGTCCTACGTTCGCGACTGTGTATGTGTTGATGAGGGTGGAGTTCATGATGGCGGTCGGATTGCTGCGCTCAGGCTTCTCAAGACATGCGACTGGGCAGCACCTCTTAAGGTATCGCAGGAGTGCTCAGCTGGAGGCATAGAGCATCTTGCCGAGCTCTGAATAGTGGGTGCAAAGGGTATGAAGCCGACATAGCCTTCTATTGCAGGGAGCTAGATGAAGTCTGCCTTGGTGAATTTCGCCGAGTTGGGAGCAAGTCGACGGGAAACAGGACTGGTTGCCAGCCTCGATCAAATAAGAATGCTGTATTGCGGTTCAGACTGCTGGACCTGCGTCGCACTGCTGCTCAAAGGATCAGGAAGGATTAGGAATGACATCCAGCAGGCTTGGCATCTCCCGTCTTCCCGCAAGGTCTTCTTTTTCCGGCTAGTAAGTTGCTGCAGATGGTCATGTGTTCAATTCTCTATCATCAGTAGTAGATCGACGTAGCATTTTGAATTACTTCGTTACTTGTTTGTGATCGCATAATCTGGGATGCGAATATGCGTGAACTTGTAGCGATGTCTACTGCATTGATATTCTGCCGAAATGGTTTCCATTTTCCGTCTTGGCAATTCCTCCTGTCGTGTGGCAATATGCTGTGCCGTCTGTTCACTATGTATAGACAAGCTATCAGCTCTATGAATGATCATCGTAGCGTTACTCATTGCGTCGTAGGTTATCAGCGCAAATGCGATTCACGGTCGCCTCTAAAGAGGTCTCCGACCATACACCACAGGCATTGGGAAGTACGCATGTATCTTCTTGTTCCGGAAGTCTGCCGCAATTTTGGCGACGAAGATGTCAACTTCGGACTTCTGCCAACCCAAAGCTCGAGTGAGAAGAGCCATGCAGAAAGCTTCCAGACCATCAATAATGTTGACTTGGTTCCAGCGGCCAAGCTCCTTCATGAAGGGATCTTTGGGCCATGAATTTGACGGCCACATGAACATTCTCGTCTGAATGTCGACGAAGCCTGCTTCACGCATCCACTGCTCGAAATGAGGATACACATCGGATCCCAGAGGGCGACCGATCTTCCGTCCAGCTTCGCAGAGCAGCTCTCCCCAACGGTACATTTCTGTGCCCAGGTGGGTTCCGTCTGCAGACTTCACTGGTAGTCCGTAGTCTTGTAGCTCCAGCCAGCCTCCAGGTCCTAGGTTTTCGAAGGACTGTCTTATGAACCCCGGCCAGTCGGCAAAACATCCAGACATGAGTCGGGCATGTATGAAGTCGAACTTTTCCTGGTACAACCACATATCCTCGGCGTCATCGACAACAAACTTGACATTGGGAGGCACCCTGAGGATGTCAGTGCACAAGTCACTATAATCATATGCTCAATGAATACTTGCATTGTGGGCTGATTGGGACTCAGGTCTATGCCAGTGACCTCGCACTCGGGGTATTCGTCTGCAAAGTCGATGGCCCATATTCCGGTGCCTGTGCCCACATCTAGACATCTCTTTGGGTCGTCAAGAGGCGCAAAGCACAGCTTGTTGGCATAAGTTATACGCAGCAAATGGTGCTGGAGGTCAAGACGGTCCGCTTCTCTCTGCTCGACTGTTTAGCTGATTTGAAAAGCCCTTGAGGAAGGTTGACCACCTACCTCGTCATTTGGGAAGATGTATTTGCCATCCTTGTAAGCTAGCAATATGTCAGATGGCGGCTATACATGCATTAACGGAGAGGGAGCATACCATGATAGGTCCGGCCATGTTCCTTTCGATAGTTGTAGATTGATTCACTCAAACTGGTTGTTCTACTAGAGCTGTGAAATATTGGCCTGCTGTCTTTCATACAGATACGTAAAGAGGTCTTACGCATCAGATCCCAGCGCAGAGTCGCTATCAAGTTCCTGTTAAGCACACTGTCAGACACGAAGCCTCTGTCCAAGACCACGATAAGCACGACATACGTCAGGTTCCAATTGCTGCTCTTCAGCATTCTGGCCATCGAGATTCACTGGCTGCGGCGCTGCGTGGCCCATCGGTGCGTGAACATGGCTGGGTGGTAATGACGCTGCCGTCAAAGGACTCTCACTCGCAGATGCAGGCGCGACGGCGCTATTGGTGGCGGTCTCGGAAGATTCATTGTGAGTGGGCCGTCTCCTGCTCTGCTCCTGGAGATGATCCGAAGGAGATGCGGAGTCTGCTGCAGTGATGCTGGTCAAATAGTCGCGATGGCCCTGCAGTCGGGATGCTAGAGCGCGCTCGATTTCGAGAAGCTCGTTTGGAGGTGCGGGTGATGATGTGCTGTTGCTTGAAGCCTCATGTTCATTCGCGCCAAGCATCGTGAACCTTGTTTCGCCAGCTTTCGATGGACCGAGGACTAAGCCAACTCTTTTCTTTCATCAAACACTTCGCTCTGCCCGTTTTCAAGCCTCTCACACGTGGTGCGGCCTTCTCGTCATGGATTTTCGGAGAGTTGCAAGACCTGCTCAAACTGTGCTACCGTGGCTGCTTGGGCAGGACGACCTCTGGTTTGGTAGCCACTACTGCGCGCTCCCAACTTCGACCGGAAAGCTGCGATTTCAGCCGGGCGACGACGATGACCACGACACAACAATGTTTCGCTTGTGATTCTGGCACAGCAAAGAGAGTTCTTCGCTGCATGTCGCCCTACAGCTTGCGACAGACACGTACTTCTAATCTACCTGCTCTCAATGGATGGCTCTGAGACCTTCATGCAAAGCTGGACGGCTCAATCTCCCCGCCCTCCATCGTCGAACTCTCCAACCTGGACTTCTCCTCGCGTAAACTTCGCGTTGCACGACTTCATCCAGTCCGCGATGGTTCACTGCCACCATGCTGTTATCTGCCGGGGTGGCCTGCTCATTAGCGCCAACGGACAAGGTCAGCACGCGAGCGTGCAAAGGGCCTGAGTCCTGGTTAGCGAAGTGGAGCAGCCACACGGGCATGTCTGAGACTCTGAGAGCATTCGGAGCTTCTGCGTTATTCGGCCTCGCTCGCCATTCTTGCCCACGGTGTGAGCATCGGCAGCTGCCCGCAGCTCTCAGCTGTGCCTTTCATCAATCGAGAGACCGTGCTGCCTCCATGCTGAAATGTTCGGTACTGGTGGTGCAATCTTCGCAGAGGAGAACACCTCGGGTGCGCTATCACCGCAGTAACTTTGTGCGTACAGTACAGTGCAGTACCGGTGCGGACAGCAGCCGTGAGCCGCTTGATCTGTGATGCAGCGTTGCAAGCGCCGTGGGTATTTGGCACTTGACGTGCACAAGGGTAGGTCTGTTGAGCCCAAAATTGTCATTAACTTGTCCCTCATTCGCCATTGCAGCCTACTTAGGCAATGCATTCGTCTTGTCTATGCTGATCGAGAGGTTCAAACGGCTGCGAGCATACTCCTAATCTGGATTTAATACTACTCCAGGCAGGAAGCCGTATGCTGCCTCAGACACCACATTTATCGAACGCCGTATCGCTACGATCTAGCTCCAGCAGAAGCATATGAGGCAACACAAGGCGACTAAATAGCAAACTTCTCAGTCCCGACGACTCGGTCACTGACAAGCAGGTCTTATACTCCCGGGCTGCACGACGCCCGAACTGCTGGAGATCCTGTGCTTCCTGGAGAACCACGCAACGCCCTTGACGCCCAATACTCCCGGCAGAATGGTTTCTGCGGCTTTAATTCCTCTATTTGCAATTCTGGTCCTTCTCATTGCTCGCAAGGTCAAGCAATTTTATGCTCTCAAGGACTTTGGCGGCCACTGGTCATCCGGCTGGTCAAGATTATGGCTACTGAAGACGCAGAGCAGTGGTCGAATGAATAAGGTATTTACCGAGGTCAACAATAAGTATGGTAAGTCGACGATGTTCTTGAACAGTCATGGAACTTCCTATTCGGGTACAACGAAGCACTCAATGTAGCACAAGATTCGATTTGTCGATCGCGTTTCACAAAACCACTCTCGCAGTGCCAACATACATGCTATCATTTGGCCTGCAACCCGTGCTTCTATGGTTTCATGCTTGACGGACTGCTGCCCAACGACATAGCTATGCACATGAATCTGTTCCTAGGAATGGCAGCTCACACCTTTGGCAGGCTCAACGGCTCGGATTGGACCTGGCATGCTCATCACGACCGATCCGGAGCTGATGCGGCGTATGAATGCTTTAAGATCCACATTCACAAGAGGTCCATGGTATGCAGCCCTCAAGCTGCACCCCGAACGTGATAACATTACCTCATATATCGATGAGCGGAAACATGCAGACATCCGAAGTCGCATGGCACCTGGCTACTCCGGCAGAGAGAACCATCATCTTGAGGCAGAGGTGGACGAGAGACTGACAGAAATGCACACGCTGATCAACGACAAGTACCTGAATCGTCCAGAAGAGGGCATCTTCAAAACACTGGATCTCGGCCGAGTGACTTCTTTCTTCACACTGGATGTCATCTCGCAAATAGCCTTCGGCCAGCCATTTGGTTTTCTGAAGCACGACGACGATCCTTTCGGGTATCTCAAAAACCTGTCAGAATTCCTTCCAGCAATTATCGTTTTCGGCGTCTACACCGAGCTGACCAATATCCTAAAACTGCCGCTGCTCAAGTCCGCCCTTCCCAAGAACACGGACAAGCGCGGTCTTGGGCGTGTGATGGGCTTTGCGGCTGAACGCGTGCGAGAACGTTTTGGCAGCAAGCCTGTTGTGCGACGCGATATGCTCGGAGCCTTCATCAAGAAGGGTCTCACGCAGGGCGAGCTGGAGTCTGAAACACTTACGCAAATCACAGCCGGATCAGACTCAACTGCAAGCTCTCTACGCCTGACATTACATTTCATATCAACATCACCGCCGATCCTGGATCGATTGCTTGCTGAAGCGAAGGCTGGCATCGCAGCGGGCAAAATCAGCAGACCTATTATCAAAGACTCCGAAGCAAGACAATGGCCTTACCTTCAGGCATGTATCAAAGAAGGACTTCGTATGTACCCGCCGGTCACTGGACTGCTGGCGAAACGTGTGCCTGACGGAGGTACCGTTATCGAGGTTGATGGTGTTGAGAAATTCGCCCCCGGCGGAACACAAATCGGATGGAATAGTTGGGGCATGATGAGACACGAGAAGATTTTCGGAGCTGATGTTGAGATTTTCCGGCCTGAACGATGGCTACCTCGCGACAATAGCGAGAACGAAAAGCAAAGGATTCAGAATATGACTGATACCGTGAGTTTATGTTTTGGATATGGAAGGTTTGGATGTCTTGGGAGAGGCGTGGCGACGATGGAGCTTAACAAAGCTATCATTGAGGTATGTTCTGCTACAGGCAGCACTTTGGATCTCTGCTAATGTGTTTAACAGACTCTGCTTCGATTTAACCTGCAGCCCTGCAGTCTAGCGAAGCCTTTCGATGAAATGGTTGTTGGATTCTATGTTCACGAGAACATGAATTTCGTGGCGACTGAGCGTAAAGATAGGGCTGAGATAGAGCGCTCTGCAACCTTTGAAGTTGATGTCGATGCTGGCGCAATTGCTGGTGCTTATGAGGAATGAGTGATGAAATGCGAATAAGAGCATCTCAACTTCGACCAGCACTTGCTTGTAAGATCAGTATCTGGGGCATTCAGCGGCTGTCTAAAATCATCTATGCATCTCTAGATCTATGTCGCTGGCTCATCTAGTCTATCCAAGAACGGGGTCATACCATCATTATATTATACATCGCAAGCAGCCCACACAACGAAAACTCCATCTGTCATATCATAATCTCGCACGTATCTCAGGCTTTTCTTGATGCTTCTTGTTCTCCTCCCTCAGAGGTTCAGCCTCTCCATATCGATCCACCTGATCCTGCTTCCCAGGTTTCGCACTCTTCTTCGGCGCACTCAGATACCCACCCTTTACATTGTCGGTATTAAGCACCTTACCCTCCTCATCCCTGTCAATACCAAGCTCCATCAATTTCGCAAACACTTTCGCAAAATCCTCGAAGAATCTCTCCTTGTCCTTCGCATACAGCTCGACCCAAGGTCTGAAACTGTCATCTTGTATCAATGCCAGGTCCGTCGGCAACATCATCAATTCCTCTTCACTGTCTTCATCGTAGTGCACGAATTGCCGCACACCATTGTCGAGGACTTTCTCTCTCCATTCTTCCGAGATCATGAGTTTGAAATATGTGTTGCTGAATCTTGTTGGAGCGTTGACCCAAGCTCCATCGAAACCTGATCGGTCGGCGTGACATCTTCCGAGGTTGTGTGCTCCCGATAGTGCGGCGATTTCTTGGTCGTTGAAACCCATGCGATAGAAGATATGTCTCAGGTGATCGCTGCCAAGAGCGCCGTCTGGTAATCTTCCTCTTGGTGGGAGTTTTGAGTCGTCGACGTAGTCAGTTCGTCCGGGCAACCATTTGATCTCTGGGCCGTTCATAGCTTGAATCGCAGTTACGCCAGCCAGTGTCCACAGATCACTGTATGTTATCCAGCTGTGCTTTTGCTTCACCTCTTCCAGGAACACGCGAGCGTGTTGCAGACCTGCGTTTGCGGGATCGCCACCTTCTGCTTCGTATCTCATCTAAAAGTAAAGGATATAAGCATTAGCAGATGTCCTAAGCGAGGGAAAGCCGTTCGCAAGCAGTGAATCGATTGGCGCTTGAGAGTGAGACACGAGGGTTGCGGGGCGGGAGTGTGCAGGGCGAGGGCTTCTGCCCTTTGGTTTACTCACTCCTGCCCCGTTGGAACCTCCAGTATCTGTTGCGGCATCGTATGTGCCAGCGCTATGCCATGCAAGGCGGACGAGGACTGGACCGGCGCTACCATCATCGTATTCGGGCTGCTTGAGAAGAGCGATGATGTCTTTGCGGACCGCTTCGTAATCTCCGGGTCGCGACATGGCTGTAGGGACGTGCAAGGCGTGTTGAAAGAGTGATGCTGTAGATTATAGCAAAAGAAGGACCGTCGTTCTCCTACCTTGATTTTCTACTATCGCCGTCTTCGCGAGATCCGTGGCCGAAACACCAATGGCCGAGCCGAGGCTGACAACAAGGCATCATGACTGCGAATAGCGGCCATTTTTCCATAAGGATGGCGTGGAATGAAGAAGTGGATCATCCGAGAAAACTTCGAGCACATGAAGTCAGAGACAATCTCGCTGACTGTGCAAAGGAACAGGGATAGTGTCGCCGGCCATTGCCACAAATGGACTACCGATTGCTTCGTTCCGATTTCGGCCGATCTTGAAGATGAGATCGCATGTGAAAGTCGTGCTTGCTCGGTATCAGTGAGACTGTGGCCGGCTTCATCTTGTGGGAATAAGGGAATAAGTGCGTTGTATTCTGATAGCTCGGCATCTCATCTATCGTGCTCAGCAATGAGCTTTTCTCGTGCAAGCTTCTCGTTCTCGTTCTGATTTTTGGCCTTGGCACCCTTCTCACTACTGATGGAGAGTAGCAGTCTTCTGGCGATGCCGAAGGTGTCGTTGCTTTCAAGAGCCGAGCAGTCTGGTCTTCTGCAGGACTGACTCATTGGCCACGGCGGCTGAGATGGAAGCAGTCGATGGCTATACCGACGATGTTCAATAAGAGCGCGGGCTAAGCTCAGTACGACACGAGTTGGGAGTTTCTTTCCAGTCTGGCCAGCGTTTCACCTTTGAGGCCCTCCACCAATCTGTTGTGCGAAGCAAACATAAAGATTGCGCCGACATCGTGTCGCAGCCGAGTGTCCTATGCTTGCAAGACATACACGTTAAGGCCAAACCAGGCAGGCATGATCGCCTGCGCAGTCCATCATAACAGAATCGTTCAGCTCTTCAACAAGGTCGCCTTTGAGGTTCTGGGCAATCGAGGCCCAAATTCTGCTCGGAGTCTGCTCAGGGAGAGCTCATCTTCGCTGCTGTCGTCGTCGTTGTTCGCTTTATGACTTGGCTTGGTGGAGCTGGAAGCATCAATTGCCTCGAGCCGCTTCATCAACGGCAACACATCTTTCCCTTCGTGCCACGACTCGCGTCTAACGATCGAACTACTCTCGCCGCGATCCCCAGCCAGTAGCTGTTTCTTTCGTGTCTGATAAGAGGTATGGGGCCCGAGCTTCTTTTTCCACATCTCATCGTCCCAATACATGTCGGTACTCGACTTTGTCATGAGGTCGGCCTTCAATCTAGTGTTCGCGAGGAAATTTGGTCGAGAGACCTCTGATAGCTCATCAAGATCTTGAACACGCTGGACAAGCCATTCAGCTTTGAGCTGATGCTCCGGCGTTCCGGCAAGGCCAGAGATCTGCTCGAGCTGGCTCGGCATGTGTAGAGCCTGATACTCAAGCCATTCTGTCCAGGTAAGAGTATAGATGCAGTTCTCGATGTAGTGGTACCCGTTACACGAACGGCATGGGAAAAGGCCTGTTGCTAACGGGTCAGACTCCGTGGTCTTCTGTGCTGCCGCCATAGCGATAAGCAAGTTGTTTGATGGATTCTGAAGTATGACTTCCTTGAGTATAGATGAACTTCAACATCGTTGACGCCTAGCTTCAAGAGGTCACATGTCGTTCTCCTCACCGGTGGATGCCTGGATGATTCACTCGCATCGTCAAAATTGATTGGCTGGATTTGGAATCCTGACTGGCGAAAAGCTCTCCATTCATGGCCTAGTCGCATCGAGCTTCCGGTGACTTGCCTATAGCGACTCTCATTCTGTGCTTTTGTGGTGACTGGCCATAAAATTGAAGCTATGACACTTCTCCTACAGCGCTATAGACAAGTTGTGATGCTACCAGGAGGACATTTGAGAGCGAAGTAGTTAAAGTTGACGCGAGGAAAGAGGGAGGGAGAACAACCTCGACGACGGCAACTTGAAATCGGAGAAAAGGGCTCCGAAGAGCTTTGATGGGGAAATTTGATGGGATTCATCAATATCGCATCAATTTGGTGTGCCGAGGCCGCCCCCTCAACGCTCCCAACAACTGACACGCTCAGTCCTCTACAATACAGTGCACTACACAACTCCCTTGGGCAGTGATCTAGAGACCATGGCCGACATCGAGGACTATCCGGCCGAGGCTCAAGTCACGTTCACAAAATCTAACGTTACAGCGAAGTGGACGCCGCAAGATGACCTGACGATTCTCCAACTCGCGGAGAAGAACGGCCTAAAACCAAAATATGGCTGTCGATCGGCCATCTGTGGAAGCTGCGAGGTCAAGATTACCAAAGGCCAAGTCTATGGACCAGAGGGTGACCGCCCTCAGGGCATCTTCATCTGTCAGAGCAGACCAGCGACAGCAGATATTGAGATCGAACTGTGAGAAGATCTTACGACCAGCCTGGAGTTCGCAATTCATTTCGACGGGCACTGTGGAGGTCGAGAATGCGGTGCACACATGATTGCCGTTGAATATTGCCGGCTACTGCTACAGTCCGCGCAACGATATCACGTTCTACCGGTCTGGATATTGTTCCAAGCAGCTGTCACGCAACCATCGCATGGCGAACTCGTGGAGTCTCCACTTGTTTTATGGAGACTGCTGGAGTGCCCATGGTGCAGTGGGTCAGGCGGCTGAATGCTGTCCGAAGCTTCGGACACTCGGCTCTTGCTCGAATAAAGAAGCATTCATCCAGCAATGCTTGGCTTGCTTGCGCTGCGTGACATCGCTCGTCCATTAGTCGGAACGCAATGCCGGAGGATTCTAATATTCTGGCGCAGAAGTTGACGAAAAGACTCGTTTGATACAAGGACGAAGTCCTGCTTCGGGGCACACCGATCTCCAGGTCTATTCATTCTAATCCGATACTCAGCTGCAATGAAGTAGCACACGAGGTGCAACCTGTTCGGTCGTTGCAACGTACTTGACATGCTCTTTCATATCTTCGATGACGCGGCAGTGGTACGGAACGCATGCCGTTGCATGCTGAGCCGCAGAAGCGAGCACAACACAACGCTAGAACGTACGAAGGAAGCGACGATGCATCGGTCTCGCGCTGATCAACCATTCATCTTGAGACTCTTCTCATTGAACTAAGACTATTCGGCACGTGGTCATTCAGGCTGAATGCAAGGCAAGGTGATCGTGCTGTTTTGGTCACCACGCCGGTGCCGACCATCCGACTTCATGGAATCGGAAGTCGGCAATGGCTTTGTATTGCCTGCACAACTAATCACTATGTACTACATATGTTGGTTGACTGTTCGCAAAGACATTTCGTCTGCACGGTGTCCGTCTTCCATCCTGAGGACTTTTCCAAAGCATCACCTTCACTATGTCTCCTTCGATCACCGGAGGACCTGTCTTTGCTGCCAAACATGAAGCGGACCACGTCGATCTGTCTGCTAAAAGAGCACAATTTGCTGGCCCGACTGGACTTCAAGGCATTATCGCCAATGGCAAGACCACAGCTATAGCATTCTTCGCCTCCCTGGGAGGATTGGTTTATGGATGTACGTTCCTCCAGCATATCGCAGTATTGATGATCACAACTAACGTTCAGTACAGACAACCAAGGAATGTTTGCTCAGGTCCTCACCATGAACTCCTTCATCCAGCGGACTAATGGGTTTGCGGCAACCACTGGCATCCAACAAGGTCTTCTCACTTCAATCCTGGAGCTGGGCGCCTGGGTCGGCACTCTGATCAATGGTTGGCTAGCTGATGCTGTTGGTCGCCGCATCTGCGCAGTCATAGCCTGTGTGGTCTTCGCTGTCGGCGTCATCGTCCAAGCGTGCACTGAGAACAAGGACTATGTTCTGGGAGGTCGATTCGTAACTGGTCTGGGCGTCGGAAGTCTTTCGATGATCGTCCCGCTCTACAACGCTGAGCTAGCTCCGCCGGAAGTACGTGGTGCTCTGGTCGCAGTCCAGCAATTGGCAATCACCTTCGGTATCATGGTCAGTTTCTGGATCGGTTATGGCACGAACTTTATTGGCGGTACAGGAGTTGGACAATCTGACGCTGCCTGGCTGATACCAGTCTGTCTGCAACTTCTGCCTGCAATCATACTTGCCGCTGGAATGCTGTTGTTCATGCCACAATCACCACGCCATCTCATGAATAAGGGAAGAGAGGACGAATGTCTCCAAACACTTGCCCGTCTGCGCAGCACTACGGCTGACGATCTCCGAGTGAGGGTCGAATTCCTGGAAATCAAGGCTCTTCGAGAATTCGAGAAAGCTCGCGCTGCTGAGAAGTATCCTCAATATCAAGACGGCTCGTGGAAGAGTGGTTTTATGATCGGCTTTTACGACTACTTATCTCTGGTCACTAATCCATCCTTACTGAAACGAAGTGCTGTTGCTTGCCTGACAATGACCTTCCAGCAGTGGAACGGCATCAATGCCATTAACTATTATGCTCCTTTCATCTTCGATGGATTCGGCTTGTCCGGTAGCACGACTTCGCTACTCGCCACAGGTGTCGTTGGCATTCTCGAGTTCCTCTTCACGATTCCTGCCGTTTTGTACGTCGACCGCTTCGGCCGCAAGACGATCCTCATCGCAGGTGCCATCGGCATGGCAACCTGCCACTTCATCGTTGCAGGAATCATCGGAGCCTTCGACGACTCTTGGCCTGAACATCGAGCTGCTGGCTGGGTTGCCATTGTTTTCGTCTGGATCTACTGCGCAAATTTCGGATACTCGTGGGGACCAGTTGCATGGATCGTGGTCAGCGAGGTATTCCCGCTCAGCATGAGAGCGAAAGGAGTCAGTCTAGGCGGCTCAGCAAACTGGTGAGTGAACCAATGGGCAGAAGCCCACATCCAGCACGTTCCCGTCTGGTAGCCCTACTGTCTCACTCTACCAGTGCAAATAAGATGATCTTTACTCGCTTGGAACACCTGCTAATGCTTCTACCCTTTACTTCAGGCTAAACAATTTTGCCGTGGGTATTTCCACATCGCCATTCATCGCTGCCAGCGATTTCGGAGCCTTCATCTTCTTTGGAGCTGTCACAAGTCTAGGTGCAATCTGGGTGTACTTCTTCGTCCCGGAGACGAAAGGTCGCACTTTAGAAGAGATGGACGAGCTATTCGGAGAGGTTGGATTCGCTCACGCTGATCTCAGTCTTAAGGCGAGGATTGAAAGGGAAATTGGTCTCACGGCTCTATTGGGCGTGGAGGATGACCCGAAGTTCGATGCGACCACGAAAGAGAAGAAGCCTGACATTTCGAATGAGCAGAAGATCGAGCAGCTTGAAGAGTAGAGCCAAGCCAGATTTGTTGAGGCTCTTTGGGGCAAAATGATGCCGCGCTGTGGAAGTCTCGCCATGGAGCACAGAGTATTCCAAGCAGGATTAGCTCTAGAGCTGGTCGCCTCTGGCACTTAGAGATGTTAATGTCAATCAGTAAGCAAACCTTCCTATTCAAATTCTTTGTTGTCAGGAGCTGTAGTTCGATGCACGCTTGCCAAGCAAAGTCTCGTCTCCAGAATGTCTCGTCATGGCTTACCGCCATCGTTGACTTCACTGGTCAGATTAGGTGAGTGAGCAGATTCTCTGAGACCCTGGACTTGGCATATCGATGTTTATAAGAGGCACCAGCAACACGAAGCTATATATGTTCCACTGTCTCTTCATAGAAAGAGATGACACCATCCAGAGACGACCTCGACAACAAGTGTCCCACGAATCATCGAAATGTATCTTCTCTACACCATAGTCGCATTTTTGGCTGTAGCTGGAGCTCTACCAACCTCAAAGCAATCAAACGACATAGCTGCTACAGAATCTGGCGCTGGATACACCTACCGTGTTGATGAGCAGCCCTGCATGGTCAATCCACCAAGATTCGCAGAAGCACCCATACTGGAGTGCCCGCGTCCAGATGAATCGGACCTCAGTAAACGAAGGAGCGGTGGCCATGAAGGAAGGTCTGGAGGATCTGGAAGTCCACCAAAAGGGTCACTGCCGAAGCCACATATTGATCTTAACTTTCACATCACTGGTCCGGCACCAGGAACGAACGAAGACCGAGTGAAGAGCTCATCTACTGTGCTTGAGCCGGGGAAGTTGGGTATCGGTGTTGCACTTTTTTGTACAGGCGTAGCTATGATATGGTGGTAGCAAGGTTACGGAAAAGTGAAGAATCATGTCGAGGATAGTGTTTCGAGCTGGTGGTCAATAGGACTTGTGGAAGCCTAGAGAGGTGTGAGCAGATCAAAAACAGCGCGAAGCAACGAGAGAGTCGATTCACCTTTTGCCTCGAAGTGCGCCCTTCTTTGTGCGCAGCTTGAGAGGTGAAGAAGATGGAGCGATTCACTTACTCTTGAAGCCAATGAATCAAAATAGCTACGCCCATAGCTCTCATCTATTCCTCTCTAGAACAACTCACAGCTCCGATCAACATTCTGTACAGCGCACATAAAGGAGCGCACAGCGCCTCGGAACATACCATCCTGAACGATACCCAGCTCTCCGCCCACTACTTTGCGGTCGAGTCAAGATGGTGTACATGGGTAATATCGATACCGATATCGCCCTTGAGACTCGATCACTCGAGGATCTAGGTCTACAGTATCAAGCTGCAGCCGACACGCGCAATGACCTCTCAGCGCAGAGGCAAGCAGCAAGCGATATTGCCTACGAAGCCCAAGAGCGCCTCCAGCAGAAGATGAGAAACGACGAGATTACATCACTTCAACAGTTCCGCGAAGAAGAGTCGTATGTCCTGTTTTGTCGCCAAAAGAGGAGTGACTATGCCACGAGGCTGGATGCTGCTCAAGTGGTAGTCAACCGCCTGATTCGAGTCTAGTCAGAACAGCAGAAGTTGGTTGAGGATCTGAAGAAGCTCCGTCACCAGGTGTTCATGGACTCGATGCGCTTTGACACAGCTGCTGAGAACGAAGAGGAGAGTCGAAAACGTAGGCGACACCATTACCAGCAGCGACAACAGCAAGCCGCGCCAGCCCCAACGCCAAGTCGCACAAGAAGCGCAGACAGCCAGGCTCGAGGCACTCAGTTATTCACTCACGTTCCATCTTTCCAAGACCGCGCCAGAGCATGGTATGAGCGCACGCAGCCAGCCATCGACTACGCAAACATTACTAGCTTCCCAATACCTCCGGCTATCGGCGTCTTTGGCTGCCCTAACATGGCGTGTAAGCAAAATCCGGGCGTTTTGGCTCCAGCTTGCAAATGCGGCATCAGAGCAGCATTTGAGGCGATTCCAAACCTGGATCTGAAGAGGGAGCGGCTGCATTGGCATCCCGACAGGTTCGCAGTCTGCAACAATAAGTCTATGCAGGATATGGCGAAGGAAGTGTTTGTCGTGGCGGAAGAAATGTATGCCGGAGTTTGAAACAGGAATGGCGTGGGTATCTATTCACTCGAGATCAAGTTATGATGGACATGCGAGAAGCTTTGCTTGTTTGAATCCTCTTTGTGAAGGAAGTCGAGAGGCTCGATGAGATTCTGTCAGCCTAGGAGGAGATCGATCTTTCTTTTCGGTCCGTCTTGAAGCGATGAGTTGGCTAATCTGCCTCGTTGTTGAGGTCCACGATCGACAGGCTCCGCTTTAGATGTGAGACCGTGTCGAATCTCCATAACACGTAATCCTGCGTACACGATCACGGTCCTGATAGTGAAAGTCATGGGAAAAGTGTGAGAAGAAGATGTCTTAAGACGGTTGCTGTCGCGAGAAGCAGCAGAGATCCTAGTTGGCTTGGCAGCGCACGGTCTTTCCTCTTTCAACGGCCGTGAAACGTCACGGCATTTCACGCAACTTCACTCCATCATTCCGGCATCGAAATTATCAATACTGTACCAGATCATCTGCCGCGATGTGCCTCTGGGAACAGGCTGATTGCGATTGTCCAGGACTTTCTCAATTTTTGGCGAAGGCACCTAACACGACTGCGAGCCGGATAGTGCCAGCCCCGTTTCCCTGCAGCACAGATGGAACTCGCGGTCTTCGGCAGCAAGATCGTGAGACAGCACTCCTGTAAGAGCCTTCGCAGATGCCAATTCGCGCCCTGGTAGCAATCGCACCGGACACGCACGATTTCGACGCCAAAGCTCTCTGCCATGACTCTGCTTCGGTCACACCCGCCGAAGCATTTGTTCTTTGAACAGTTGCCTCGGTGTCACCCCAAGAGTCTGGTAGAGCTTGTAGAGCTGCAGCAGTTCGCTCACATGCGCGCTACTAGGCTTGGTCGAAGACGATCATATGCGACCTTAGCGAAGATGCAATTGCCCATTCCCTGCTCAGAGCTGCTCTTCAAGCACTGCTTCTATGAACAGCGACATCGCCATACGGAGAATTGACATGTCTATAGGATCGATCCTCCCAGGTACAATCTCCGAGATCCTGCAAGGCACAGGAAGTCGTTGGAAGTGATTCGCCTTCTGTGGTTTGACGCTGGAACACATGAAACATCTGCCGCCGGACTGTACCCCGCGATCTGCCCAGTGCCGGGAAGCTTGAGCTCGCAGCTTTCAGCCTCTGTCGTCAAGACTTGCTTGCATGCGATGTAATACAATTGATTGGCCAGTGTCAATTGCATCAAACGACCGCGGCAAACCCTGATTGACACCAAATTCACTCCCCTCAAACAGCAGCAACCTCAAACAAGAACAAACCGACAATAGCTGGCGGAGCCTTAGGAGACCAAGTGAAGTACAATAGTAGCCGTGAAGTCGCTTTCCCTTCACGACTCCAATTTTCGCTTCTTCATCTCCTTCTTCGACACCCTCTTCCATGCGCGCCGAGAGGTAAACGATTGCTTAAACATCCTCCAGTGAAGGAGCCACGCAATCGTGGCGACCTGCATGAACCACTCCGCGGATTTTTATTCTGTACATATCTAACGCTGTCTCTTTTGACCTCACAGCAGCAGGTACGAGCATCACGAACGAGACGCATCGATCGACCGCGTCATGATATCCTTCAAAGCCATTTTTGCCGCTCTGGCAGCGAGCATTACCTTCACACAAGCAGTCAATCTCGACGTCAACAACGTAGATTCGATTCGCAACGCCGCACGAACTCTCGCCTTCGGTCTGCAATCAAACTACCACAATAATGCAAGCGGCACACCAGCAACTGCTGTCGGCACTCTGCCAGCACCACTCTATTGGTGGGAAGCAGGAGCTGTCTGGGGAGCAATGATTGATTATTGGGCGTATACAGGCGACACAAGCTATAATGCTGTGATAACTGAGGCTCTACTTGCTCAAGTTGGTCCAGACTGGAACTACGAGCCGCCCGCGTACTACACCTCTCTCGGCAACGACGATCAAGCATTCTGGGCACTTGCCGTCCTGTCTGCAGCAGAGTACGGATTTCCATTTCCCAGCGGACAGAAAGTCAATGGCTGGCTCGCTCTGGCAGAAGCAGTATGGTCAAGACAAATGTCGCGTTGGAATACACAAGCTTGCGGCGGTGGTCTGAAATGGCAGATCTTCCAGAGCAATAAGGGTTACAACTATCGCAACAGCATCAGCAATGGCGCGTTCTTGCAGATCTCTGCTCGTCTTGCCCGATACACTGGCGATCAGAAGTATGTACAATGGGCAGACAAGACATGGGACTGGATGTCGCGCATCGGCCTCATCTCGCCAAACTACCAAGTCTTTGACGGCACCGATGACACCATCAACTGCACCGAGATCGACCACACTCAGTGGACCTACAATCCGGCAATGCTCCTATACGCCACCTCCGTGATGGCAAATTACACCAACACCCAAGTGTGGCGGACAAGGACAGAAGGTCTACTCACCACGATTGAGAACAGCTTCTTCTCACCATTCCCAAATGCAACAGATATGTAAGTTGTAGATCATTACCTACCTCCGCCGACACCTACTGACTCTCTTCAGCATGTATGAGCCCGCCTGCGAGCCTATCAACACATGCAACAACGACCAATACTCCTTCAAAGCCTACCTATCCCGCTGGATGTCCAAATCCGCCGTCCTCTACCCATCCATCACCGACAACGTTCGCAAGCGCCTCCAAACCTCTTCCCTCGCAGCAACAAAATCCTGCACTGGCGGCGACAACAAGCAAACCTGCGGACAAAAGTGGTACGTCGGCGGCTACGACGGATCTTATGGAGTAGGCCAGGAGCTTTCTGCTTTGGAGACCGTTCAGAGTTTACTATTACTGGAGCCAGGAGTTGTGAAGGGACGAGTTCCGAAAACCGGACCAGGTGTGAGGATCCAGAATCTTCCGGCCACGAGTACGTTTCCTTTGACCCCTACCGCGAGTGCTACTTCTTCCCCCACATCTGGAGCGAGTTCTTCTTCTAGGAATTCTGGTACTAACTTTGGAGGTAGAATCTCGAGTATCAAGGCGTACACGTCGGAGGACGGCGGGGTCGGAGTTTGGGCTATGATTGCTCTGCCGGCTGTGCTGGCAGTGGCGTTTGGGGTGGTACGGTAACGACTTGATGACTTGCATGAATGGATCGACAGGGAACACGGATTTGCAACGCTGCTGCTGGATGAGGAATAGAACAGTAGTCAGCCAGCTAGCTATTTGATGATACCCACAGAGGCAAATGATATGGCGTTTGTACAGAACAACATTCTCCCTCCTCATCCTACCTTCTCACTCTCCCTATTCCACCTCTTTGATCTTCACAACCAAAAACTTCCTCCTCTCTCCATCCCCATCCAATCCCGTCCCTCCAATCCCTTTCTTCCCACCCTCCCCTACACCAAGCGGTTCAGCCATATATCCACCATTAGGAACCATACCTTCATCACTTTCAATCTCAGTCTCAAATTTTCCCCAAATTCCTACACATGCGGCTTTCATATCTAACATAGCCAAGTTACTTCCTACGCACATTCTTCCTCCTGATCCAAAAGCCCAGAACCATCGCGACATGTCTTTGGAGGCGTTGAGCCAGCGAGACGGATCCCATTTTTCTGGGTCTGGAAATATGGAAGGTTCGCGATGGAGGGAGTAAGCTTGTGCTTGGACTCTAGTTCCAGCGGGAATACCTCTGACCACAATCCCTTTTTCTGGATCTCCTAGTGTAGCATTCGAAGGTGTGACGCGAGGTTGTTGACCTGGAATCGCGGCGTGGAGACGGAGAGATTCCATTAAAATTGCGTGGAGGATTGGGAGGTTATCGATGGATTTTGCGTCGAGAAAGTCGTCATTGAGAGTTGTTTGGATTTCGTGTCGGAGACGGGATTGCCAGGTTTTGTTTTCTGGTTTGGAGAGTTGCCAGGCGAGCCAGGTTAGGGTTATTCCGGAAGTGTCGAAGCCGGCGAGGGTGTGGTCGAGGAGTTCGGAGGCGATTGTTAGGCGGAACTGATCATTTGATTCTGGTTTTAGGTCGGGGGTGTTGTGTTCTTTGAGCAGGGTGGTTCGGAGTTGGGTGTAGACTGTAGGTGTGTCTTGTGGGGGTACTTCTTCGCCTTGCTCGATTTGTTTGAATGTCTTTTCGGCTTTTTCGCACATGCTCATGACCCAGCTTTCGATGTCGAAGTTTGCGGAGTCGACCCATGTTGGAACGACGAGCCATTTCAGACCAAGTCTTTTGAGCCATGACGTGACATTCGGTAGTTCTTGTGGCCAGAATGTGTATTTCTGTCTAGCCTTGAACTCGTGGAAGAGGCGAACTCCAGCGGCGTAGTCTTGTAAGAAGTCGCTGCCATTCCGGACGCCAAAGATATAGCCTGTGACATAATCCATTGTCACGGCTGAGAAGACATCGTAAAGCTCCACTGGCTCACCAGACTTGGCTGATTTCTGAAGTCGTGGTCTAAGCCGCTCTTTGATCACAATATCCGTAATATTGGTCAAAGCAGCAGAAGTCTGCAGCGAGCTCTTCGCATAAATGTTGCTCAGCATACGTTTGCGCTTACTGTGCGGACCATGTGCCTCCATAGCGAACATTGGTTCAACACCATAGTTTGAGAAAACATTGCTATACCAATCGCCCTTTTCAAAGCCACCAGCATAGACTGTTCTGATTCCACCATCGACGCTGTTGACCGAGATCTCGTTTGGAGCTAGTCGAACGATCGGTCCTAGACGAGTATGACAAGCATTAACAACAGACGTGTCTTGTTGCTGCTGACGATTGTACAGGATCCACAGAGGTGAGATCGATGCACTCCAGTGTGCATTGGGAATCTTGACTAGGGGTGATAGAAAGGCCGGGTAGATGATGAATTTATAAACGGCAAGCGCAAAGAAGGCAATTCCTGCTGCTAAAGGTATCGTCGGCAGAGTCATGGCGAGTCCTTCGTCAGTTTTGACGATGCTTTGGGGCTCCTGCTCTGCGGGAGGTGTCAAAGGTCTTGTTGTACTGCTTGATCTATACCAGGTCGCACATGGATTTGGGTTTGCTTTTATGCCACCAACACTGTTTGCCTTGTGACAGTGCTGTCGCCTCCTCTTGCAATAAGGAATGTAGGGTAGCCTTGACTTGCGATTAGCAGTTACTTGTGTGCCCCGCACCAGCGCCTTCGCCTGATCCTGCAATTAGGATTCAAGTGTAGCCTATACTCAACATTAGGGGAAACGAAAGTGTTGATGGCTGAGGGCTAGCTCTTGGATCAATACGATGGCCAGATGCAGAAGTGTAAAGTGACGTTGAGCTTCAAGCAAGGTACAGATAGGCCACTTGATAAGACCGACTCATTGGGTTTGCGTTAGCTAGGATTGGTAGGTCGATACGGTGGCTGGCAGCTCACGTGCATGGAGAGCTCTTGGCCAGGAATGGACCTCAGTTCGTAAAAGCAGTCCTTTTGAGTAGCCTTGGTCGGATCCCGCGCGCATTTGCACCCTCTCACAGCAATCAAATGTACGACGTGAGGATGCAGGACCAGACGCGAGGCAAGATAGTACTTGCTCTCGGACTCCACTATCGGTGCATTCAATTTGACGCTTCGTGACTTCTCGCCTTCTGCCAGACCAGTCTTCGGCTGCATTCATCTCTTGCGAATGACTCCTTTCCATACGGGGTGGGCAACACTTCCTTACGGTCCATCTCTTTCAAAAACACCTACTCATGCGCTGAAGACGCGCACATTCAAGTCAACGCTGCCGCATGCGATGAGGCACCGTATCTGCTCTTTTGCCTCATCTTTGCTTCCATTCGTTAAAGCTGTTCCAGAGCCATTCGTTTCCGCGGCCTCCTTGAACAGGCTTGGAGCCCAGCGTAAGCAGGAGACAAAATGATCTGCAGCCTCTACCACTCGGACGCATTTGCCTTCCTGTGCCAAGTCCCAGCATCTTATAGTTTTGTCGTCACTGCAGGAGAGCAAGTATTTCCCCCCAGGATGAAACACTAAGCTTCGTATCCAGTTGTCGTGTCCGGTAAGCGTCTTAATGCATACGCCGTTTGCTGTGTGTATCTTGACAAGTTTGTCCCTGCCACCAGTCGCGAGGAACTCCGCGCTGCTGCTGGCTGGTGGCGGCTTTTTCAGTCCAGCCAATGTCGCTAGATGTTGATACGCCGCGGGAGGTGCAAATGCGCAGCATTCCACTACGTGTTCATGTGCGATGAAAGTCTGTTTTTGTGCATTTGAGTCAGGTTGCGACAAATCCCACATCCGTGCTGTCTGGTCAGAGGATGTGGACAGCAGCCAGCGTCCGTCAATGGTCGGCGCAAGTGACCTCACCCAGTCACCGTGCCCTCGCAGTGTTCGCAAGCAGTAACCTGTCGTGACATCCCATATCCGAATCGTCTTATCCCTACTCGCACTTGCCAAAAGATTGCCTGATAGCGGTGCACCTGCCGCACCTGACGGAATGAACCGCACCGAGCTAACACTGTGGTCGTGCCCTGGCAGAGTCCGTATGTTCTTGTATTCTTCTGCAGGATCCCACAGCTTTATAGTAAGGTCGCTACTGCAGCTGGCGAGGAGAGTATTACCTCTCGGCCCACCAAAGTCGACATCCAGCACGGCTTTGGTGTGGCTCTTCAACGTTCGCTCCAGCTCGCCTAGTTCGTAGTCCCATATCTTGATGGTGCAATCTTCGCTGCCTGATGCCAAGCTTGAGAATAGTGGGTGGAAGGCGACGCAGGTAATCGGGCTTCGGTGGCTCTGCAATGTGTGACGCGCCGGAGCTCGTGGCAGCCACGTTTGAGGATCGTGGTTCTTTCGCGCTGCAAGGCTGGAAGGTGTCGCATTATCTAGCTCATGCTGCAACTGCTGGCACTTGGTCTCCAGATCCATGATCTTCTTCTGTAACCGCACCAAACCCGTCCATTTCTTCTCGATGAGCCCCTCATATCGCTTTGCGGTGCCGGCGTCGAACTCGGTCTCTGACAGGTTTACGGCGTCGCGTACGCTTTGCGCAGCATCGGCATGGCCGGTGGAAATCAGGTAGGCGACAATGCCCTTGTGGCTGTCAGCGCTCCATCAGCGAATGCAACAACACGAGCTGGCATTTGTCGCATACAGTTCTTCGGCTTGTTTTGAGGTCAAAAGCGAGCTCATATTGACAGCACTCGCTCAGCCGCCATCCACTCCCTCAGTGGTGGCAGCAGGATACACAGAGTCTTCTTTGCGGTTTGCGGTTAGGAGAAATCGGATTCACTTTTGCGACAGTTGACCAGTTTGGCAGCTACGTTTCACTTCTTGCTCCTCGGCGGTATGACGTCGTTTAGGGCCGGTATACTTGAAGATGTCGATAGCATCAAGCCAGGTAATAGGCGCAAATTCGTGCAGCACTTCTGACAGCCTGGTTGGCAGTTCGATATGCAGGTTTCTTTTCTGGGAGAGTTGGATATTTGGTTCATCTCCAGCATCACATGTCAACAGGGGTCTCCGGCACTAGCCGGACGCTACCGTTGCCATGGGATTGAACCCTTGTCGTACATCTCGCACTCGTTCTCTCAATAATAATGACCTGCTGAATGGCAGAACTTTACTGTGTAAATTTTGTCTCAATCTTGCGTACAGGCGCATGGAGATATCGTAAGCTACACAGTCAACCAGAGGCGATTGACTTATAGCTTGACGTACGTAGTCTTCTGTGTGGAGCAGTTGACTTGGTGCGACTGGCCTCCATATATTCCTCCGGACCACACATGTTCACATACCAGACTAGGAAGACTCCCCAATTGAATAGTTGAGGCCTGCTCGAGGCTCCACGGCAGCAATGGATCAGCAGACGGAAAGGTCTGCGAACCACAAGCGACAGTGGCGCAAAGAGGCGCAGCGCCAGATGCCAACGCAGGCGTCCGTTGAAGCAGAATGAGTTCATTCTCAATTATTGTCTCTACAGCATATCACAGATTTAGCGATTGCATCCCATGCGACCCACGATACGGCTCGCCGTCTAACATGACATCTCTTTCTCTGCCGGTGTGGTCTGACAGCTTCGAGATCAATGCGCGACCTCGGTTCTTGGACGCTACGAAACAACTTCGATTATTGCGGGTTCTGGACATAGAAGCAGGAACTCCTTCGTTCGAGGTGACCATACATGATGCTGATGCGATGGTGAGAACCTACGTTGCGATCTCCTACACTTGGGGCCCATCTTGTCCAACCAGGCAAGTGAGCATTAACGGCACCTTGCTGGAGATACGAGAGAATTGTTTTCAAGCAATAAAGCAGACACATCGTCATTACAGCAATTATCATCTCTGGATAGATTCGATTTGCATCAATCAGCATGCACACGCCGAAAAGTCAGCCCAAATTAGGCTCATGGGCCTAATCTATTCAAATGCACGGCTTGTCGCTGCATGTATTGGCCTGCCCGACATCGATTTGGTACTGCTCCAAGACAAGCTGGGTGAATACTCCCTGGCAAGACATGTCGCTACTCGACCATACTTTAACCGACTTTGGGTAGTCCAGGAATGCATTTTGGCCTCTAATGTTAGCATCATTTGTGGCAAAACTCGGCTGACGGGTCTCCAATTTCGACGCTTCATAGAAGCAGGGAAAGATCCAGGTTCCAGTGATGACGAAGATACCGCGACTCGAGTGCTTCAGTTCATAGACGACTGGGGCCAGACGATGCCACGCTCTCGAAGACTGTCATTGACCGAATTAGTCCGCTCGTATGGCGGCCGAGCCTGCCATGATCCCCGTGATAAGATATACGGGCTACTATCAATGACCAGTATGGACCTACAGAGGAGTTTACCGATAGACTACGGCAAACCACTGTTAAAAGTAATGGCTGACCTCCTTGGAACCTACGAGCGACTGGGAGGCATGGAATTCGAGTTTCGAGATGTGATGACTATGGCCGAGCAGATCCACGATGCTTTCGTCGCTTCTGATACATCCTATCTCTGTCAACTTGAAGAATTTTGGAGAAGCAACTCCACTTGCAATCTCCGACATCACTACTTCAGCGCCTCTACCATAACTATATCGGTACCGTGGGTGTGGTATCACATTGTCACTCGCTCAGACGTCGACCGTGGCAAACGAGCTATCAAGCTGCCAGTACCCACCGGGTCGTCGTTTAAGGGACACAAGAAGCATCTGGCCCTAGTCGATGGCTGCAGACTGCCACGACATATAGCAGACGCTTGCTACGTGGCCGCTGACAGCTTGTTTGGCGACAGGACATACCTTGATCTGAGCACTAGTCCGCGCAACTCGAATGTGCGATTACTCTGTGTGCCACAAATGACGAGCTGCGGCGATGTGTTGTTATGGCCAAAACTACGGGACGAGTCTCATGACATACTTGTCTGCAGAGTGGACGCCTCGGATGCCAATGTTCTTCATGTGCTCGGAGCTGTTTACATGTATGACGATCTATCGAAGGAGTGCCCTCCCTCAGCAGACGCGCCAGCGCCAGGAGACCTCTCATCCTCGCAAAAGCGCTCAACGACCGAGCATGACAGCGCGCATCCATCGACCTCTGCCACAGAAGCGCTCATACCACACATCAACGAAGCAGGAGCCGCCAAGAAGATGCGTGCCGCTCGGAAAACGAAGGCCGCTGAGAAGGCGATGGCTGCTAATAACGAGAGAGACATTCAGAAGGCGACAATTCGAAATCATTATAAGATCTTGCAGGCGCAAGAGGTCGCCCGTGGTATCTGGGATTTTGGAGTTGGCAGTGGTTTCGACTCAGACTTCGATCCGCTCAGCAACAGCTTCGGAAAGCGTTGGAAATATTTACTCGGCGGTTGTGAGATCTTGCTGCACCCTTTGGATCTTCTCACCGTCGCACTCAGCCACGTCACCCTAGATCGAGTAATGATCATGCTCGCGCTTTTGCCTTTACGCCATGGCACCATTCGCACACCCAAGGTCTCAACCACCCGGGAAGGAGCACTGAGAGCTCATCCGCTTCTTACTAGACTATACAGGACCGGGGGCCTGAAGAGACCCTCATCATGCGAAGTGTGATCATGAGGACCCCCTGTCAACACAAGGTTAAACAAGTCTGGTCATATCTTATGGCCGATCCGTGAGGACGTGATGTTTCAGAAAATTGATAGAAGAAGGACTTGTCGATCAGAGGCAAGTTGAGGAGCAATGGTAGTGGAAGGTATTGCACTCACAGGTATATAGGTCACCACGGTCACAATATGATGTTTGCGGTATACTTCTGCAGCTATACTATCAAATTAGCCGGGTCTTATAGGTCAGCAGCTGGTACTATGGAAGCTTTCCACACTGTACAACTGAATTGCACGAGCTTGGAAGCTGTCGGATCGCAGACAACAAGTTCTCTTTTCACGTCACATCGATTAAGAGGCCACTGAAGACCACGAAATCTTTTTTTCAGGAGTGTTGCAACCCAATCACCGCGCTCATTTCGCACCGCTGCGATGAACTTCAAAAGGCAAATCTACGGCCTCTCCCACGTAGTCCTCTTCAGCATCTCAACATCAAGCTGAATCCGATGCGTAAAAAGCATGATTGAAAATTCCAGCTACGGACCTCAATTCAAAAACGCCATGTGGATCCTATGCGTCTCGGAACACAGTATCGAATTTCTGAGTCCGGCATCAGGGATATTCAACAGCACGGTAGTGGATGGCGACTCATGGGCGCAGGGTCTTCGAGAGGCCATAGATGACTGGCTGTGGGGCTGGTTGTTCTCTGTGCAAGTAATTCTGTTCTTCACGAACTTCTTCATATATGATGGGATAAAGGTCTGGGTACCATTCCTTGGATCTGCGCAAGTTCTCCCTGGACTTCTGCCTAGTACCTGCGCTGAGGCTTCGGGGCTTGGAGGTAAATTTGTCTGGCCTTGCCAGAGGGATCGACTATTGTCGTGGCTTGGACGTCTGATGGCTGGAGAGGATGGGTGAAAGCATTTGGCTGATTTTGATGAGCTTAAAGACGCAGTGATCCTGATTATTGCGTGCTTGTACTGGACTTGGATTGGGTCGCTATGTGTTGAAAGGTGGCGCTGCCCGAAAAAGGAGACTGAAAAGAATAGTGATGGAGTGGAAGTCAACGAAAAGTTGGAGGCACAGAGCATTTCCGATCCAGAGAGTGCCAAGCTCTAAGAGCATTTCTCACGGCGGTAGTGGCTAGTGGCTGATCATGCGATTAAAGGGGAGTCTTGAGGGAAATTGCATGATTGCCGTTGCTCAGCTGTGCTGAAATCTCCATATCCGTGGACAGATTTTAGCCTGATCAGTCTCGTTGATTCTCGTGCTAGCTGGAACTTTCTAGCGCATGGTAATGTCTGCGTTGAGCATACACACCACATCAACTTCTAGCTACATCGAAGCCGCCACATCAGCCTCCTCGCGTAAGGCTTCGCGCCCAGCGTTTCCAGCAACACTGGACAGAGCCTGGCCCTAAGCGCTTAGTCCAGAGAAAGGACTGTCATCTTGATCACTTTCTCTTGGTTGTGGCGAGGCTGGCAGGGTAGTGACAGGATTCGCACCAAAGCGTAAAAGCACTTCGTACGCTCGAGAGCATCTTTCGAAGATTTCCATTCTTTTCCTGAATGATTTGCCCGGCTTCTGCTCCTCCTCAAGGTAAGCTTGCCATAGCTCCTCGACTGGCCGTGAAGCTTCATTTTCCGCGCCATCTGCGATCGCTCCGGCGGCCAGGAGTATATCCAGCACAGTGATAGGCTGTGAGTATGACTGCACCAGCTTTGGAGAGGCTGTAGGACACGCTCGTGCTACATGGCAAAGTGCGGTCAGGCCTTTGTTGTCAAGTTCGTTGACGTGAACGTCTCTGGACACTAGTTCCCTGGTGAAGTCGGTTCTAAATGCCGCTGCAGCATAGTGCAAAGCCGTTGATCCATTTTTGTCCTTCGCGTGCAGCGAAATTTGCTGAGATAAGGGATCAATCCATGGAGAGATACCCTTCTCCGCTGCTACGTGTAGCAAAGAACGACCATCCTCATCCTCGATAGTGCATCTCATACCAGCCCCGCAAAAGGCTCCAAGGATCTGGTTGTAGCTTTGTGTGTCATCTTCGTCTAATTCGCCGTCTTGCAACCATAGATCAGGAAGCTTTCTACGAAACCAAGTTCCTCGAGCTGAAGTTTCGCCGTTCAGTATGCTCGGAGTGAAGAACCTATCAAGTAGTACTTGCACCAGATCGACGTTCCTGCGGTCGAACGCAATCAACATCAGTGTGTCTGGATCCAGTAGATGCTTCAGAGCACGAGAGTCGCCATCATTCACTGCTCGGATGACACCTGTTAAATGATGATAGGCACCATTATAGTCCTCCTTCTTGAGCGCGGCATCGGCTGATGTCAGCCAGTCTTCGAGCTCAAACTCATCGTCATAGTGTCGAACCCGAGATTTTAGAACCGAGTAACGTCTATACCTAGCTGCGAGATGAATTGGGGATGGCGGCTGTCCGTAAGCGTAGGGGCCGTGAAGCAATGCTCTAGCGCCGTGCTTAAGGAGTAGACTGCAGACTTTATCGTGGCCGATAGTCTCACCATGCTCAATAGCGAGCATCAGTGGTGTGTAGCCTTGTCTGTCCATGGAGTCGACGTCAGCTCCTGCTTCAAGGAGATCCGAGGCTAGTGTGGCATCTCCCATCTTCTCAGCATCTCTCAGTTCCTGCCCGAGATTGCGCACAACCACATTCAGCGGCATGTGTGGACTCTGAGCGCCTTGTAATTCTATGCTATTATCGTCAGAGTCGATGTAATAGCGCATATGATCTGTCGATTGGAGATTGCCGCGCTGCCACTGCACAGTTTGCCAGATCACAAGTGGCTTCCATTTCTGCCAACCAGTCTGGCCCGCCACTCTACTGAGCGGAAGCGATGACGCTGCCCTGTTAATTTTTATGACACTGTGTGTGGTAAGCCAAAGAGAATAGAGCATAGCAATGACCGCTGCGACCAGAGATTGACTTCGGCCCCAGTCAGACCAAGTGCCTTCTCCAGCGTTCGAGGCTCGTGACACCAGTAATTCCAGTGTACAGATGTCGAGTACGATAAGCGGGAGCCATTGCAAATATTGCGTGGTGGCAGCCGTAGGAACAAGCCACCATTTGACTCTTTGTGATTCCGTCGATGCAAGTCGCTCTAATTCATGCATCCTTGGTGATAGTTTGTAGTATAGCCAGGCAACGTGTAGCCACAGGCAGACCCGTAGCGGCAAATTGACGAGTAGCCACGATCTGGCAACACTGTGCGAAAGCAAGGCGTGTCCAGGCGATGGACTCGTTCCTTCTCGAGCGAGCATGCTGACATTGCCAACCAACGTGCCAAAAGCGAAGATCTGAGCAATGAAGGACACCCAGCTGTAAAGCCTGTGTGCGAGGACTGCTTTGTTTGAAAATGCCATTGAGATTGCGATGCTCGTGATATCGATGCAGACACAGGCAATCATGGTTTCCAAGAAGTTGAGGTCTGAGCTTCTGATCCACATGTTGATGGTAAGGCAAATGAGGTTGGACGTCAAGACCATGGCCGATTCCTTCGTGCCCGCGTCCAGACCTTGGAGATGGCCTAGCACTAGAGTAGCACAGACACTGAGGACCGGAATGTACAAAGCCGTTCGCACGCCTCTGCCAGCAATGTCAGGGTCAACTGAGTAGATGGTAGACGGCCCAGAATTATGTCTCTGGAAGTAGATCTGGGCCAAGCATAGTGGAAGTGAAGTGAGTGTTGCGACCGCAGGTAGATACGCCAGGAGTCGGTGTCGAGTGCGCGGGAGCAGTCTAATGAGCGGTATCTCGAGATCAAACATCTCGGTCATGAAGCATAGGACGCAGATCAGAGATGCAACCGAACTTATGACGAGCGCCGCTATGTTGAAAGCGCCATGGACGCTTGACGTATCATCATTCGCGGCTCCACGCTCGGACTCGTGTCGCAAGTTGTTCGCACCAAAGACTACTCCAGTACAAAGTGTGAATGAAAGGAGTAACGTAGGTCCCGCAATTCGAGTTCTGTACTTCGCCATGGCTTGACTTGTTTCAAACGAGACCGATGAGATGCTACTTCAATCTTAAAAAAGCCCGTAAAGGACGCCAGAGCATGCCAGAACACTGCCAGTGATGCTTTGAGCAAAAGACAAACACGTTCAATCATTGTGGGTCCTGCTGCTTCGAGTCGCTGCTCGCAAAGCTGTCAATTTCCGGCGTAGTGTTGGTCCCCCCCCTTCATGCTCCATGTAATTGCCTTACTACAGTCAGTAAGAAGTGTGATAGGGGTTGGGGCATCATCAAGAGTCAATGGAATGATGAAGTACTCAAGAGAGACTCGTTTGACCTTCGATAAGGGGTTCGAGCAGTGACCTGATCTTCGTCATGCGGCCATCTCTATCATGTACGACATAGTCGCCTTGCCAGAACGCAAATCTATTTCGGCAAGAACATACGACCGTAGTGGAAGCCGCCGGCCCAAAAAGCGACGTACTGATCGGTGATGTAACCGAGTGCTGCCCATTCTATCATGAGTAATGTCAGCCCTTGAGACCAAGTCGGCCAGCCCAGTGCAGTCCTGCAGCCCAATGGAAGAGCCTTTGCATAAGTCAGCAAAGAAATCTGTCAAGAGATGAATCTGCAATACTTACCTGGCATCTACGATCTTGCCTTGATCCTTGGACATCGCTGCAATGGTTGGCAACCTCAATTTTAGGCATATGGGAATCATGAAATACCTTGCAGCTTATCGTATAGCTCGTCAAGTGGAACAAGAATACGCTCAATGTGTTCGCCTTCATCCAGATGCTGCTCCGGCTCCTTATCGCCTTCTTTCAGCTCAACCTCGATGGTGGCGATCTGGCTAAGTCAGCTCCGGTGTTCAAGTCTCCCAGCACTGTTTCGGCATACCTGCATATTCGCATTCGTCAATCCTGGATCGGAGACAATCGTTGGGCTACAGTCAAGGACCTACCTGCATATTAGCATTTGTCAAAGCAGGCTGGTTCGGAAGAACAGGACTGAGGTCACAGACCTTGCCCTCGTAACCAGTCTCCTCTTTGAGCTCGCGAACGGCAGCTTGTTCAGGCGTCTCGCCCTCGTCAATCAGACCTGCAGGAAACTCGACACAGAATGCCTCCACTGGTGGTCGGTACTGAAGAATGACCATCGTCTGTGGTGGTCGTGATGGATGACGGAGAATTGGCGCAATTGCTACCGCATCCACGCCGCCTTTACCTCTCGTCTTTCTTGCTGCCGCCTCCCACACTCGATCTTTGCCATCTTGATCAGTCCATTCGATTTTGCGGAGCTCCGTCCATTTCGCCTCCGAAGGATCGAGAGCGCCGATGCGCCGGATCTTTGGACCTGCTGCAGACATTTTCAGATGCCGCAGAATCTGTAGCGAACGGACTTGTGGTCTCATCTACTCGTGATCGAGTTGATGTAGAGGACGTTGGACGAAGAGTTGCGAGATGTGGTGACGTATTTGTGTGCACGGGCCCACGCCCACACGCGACGCGACTTCACCAAATCTTCTCTCACTTACCCTGTCCCTTTATCCTAGCATTAGGATATATTTTGAACATCGGCAGACGAAGTTCCATCTTAGAAGCGCGTGAGAGTGCGATTGACACAATATGTGAGATATCAGATATGAGATTTGAGATATGAGACACGAGATACGAGACGAGCTAATAGTTCTACAAGATCCCCAACACACACGCTCGAGCGTCAGCCGACGCGAGACCTGCTCATCCAGTTTTACCATTTCCCGAACCTCGAACGCCAGTAGAGATTACAATGAGAGTCGTCCGAAGCTGCATCAATCTTAAATCGTAAATCCGTCAATCGTCATTCCCATCCTAACGGCTTCGACTCCGTTAAGCTCATGAAGCTGTCCTTCCTCTCGATGGAGTCCGACTTCTTATGAGAGGAGGTAGCAGGTGGTGGCCGGGGCTTCAGAAGAGCCTGCGTCATCTCCCTGCTCCCTTCTCCCCTTACCTCATCAGGCTTGTCTGTTGATAACCCTTCTAGCACAGCCAACCTCTCATGCGCTTCCTTCAGTTGCGTTAGCAAAGCATCTATTTCTTGTTGAAAAAATGACTCCCTTGCTTCTTTAGCAAGATAGTCTTTCATCCCATAATTGACCTTCCACATACAGTCATCCCATTGAGGCATCTGGTACTCGGCGATGTCATACAGCAACGATTCTCGCTGATGTTCGCAGGAGGGACACAGAAATTCCAATCTCAATGTCCGATACGGATGGGCAAAGATCTCGCATGTCGGTCTCGGGCTCGGGCTCTGTGGTGCAGTGGGAGCTTGCGGATGAGATCGAGCTGTCGGAACCGTGTCTTGTGTGCTGCACTGGTCGATCTCCAGTCGAGCCTGGTTGCACTGCATTATGGCCGACTTTGAGAAGGTACTGTGGCCGCAGATCGCATAGATGACTCGGAAGTGACAGCACATTATGTCGATTGGCCTTTGGTTCAACGAATTTGTGCCAAGTACAGCACGCTGTGCCGTAGCGGTGCGGCGATGAGACGCCACGAGTTGAAGTCGGTATTGAAGGTGGAGGTAGTGGAAGATGTAATGTTGAAGGTGACAGTGCTGGAAGCCGACAGCCGTGTTCTAGTGTGAAGGCCGGATGGCCTCCTGAAACCGGCCTTGAGGAATCCAGGTTGTCGGTGTCCACGTGTACCTCAGATCGGACAAAGTGGATCTCTTCCTTGGAATGCCGACGATGTCGGACTAGGAGACGAAGGCGAGGATGGACCAGTCAGAATGTCGAACCAAACACTACTTCTCTTCTTGCGCAATGGTGTGCGAGTGACGACTCGAAATGACCTGGCACTAAGACTGGTGTCCGATCTTAAAGGTGGTTCAGGTCTTTCTTGAGCTTCTGGTGATGAGGCTCTGGAGCTGGATTCACTGGACTTGCTATGCCGAGATGCAGTTCGTCGCGATTGGCAAACGTATCCGGCGCTTATGGTGGTCTCTACGGTACCCCGCGAGATGTCCGACGCAGTTGTGCTTTGAGACCAGGTACTGAAATCACTGGCAGTAGTCTCTGCGCTCAGGTTTCTACTGTGACCTTTGGTACTGCGTGATGCAGTATTCAAGTTGGGACTCGACCTCCGTCTACCTAGTGTGTTGGGTGAGCGGCGCCGTCTGAACCAAGAGAACATTGGTACTGAGTCGACAGTGGACCTGCTATGAGATGACGATAATCGGTCTGGTCTGCGAGCTCTCGTCTACCTTGAAAAGTTCGATTTGATATGCAAGGTCTTCAATCAAGTCGATTTGTTCGACCGAGATCTTCCTCAAATGCGTTGGGTACAACTCGCTTGGAGATTCTGCAAGGAAGGAGTCGTGCTTGTTGTCGCCTTCGGTCTTGATACGATACTCCTGGATAGGCTCACAATCCGGCTCAGTGATGGTGGTCTCTACACTGTCGACACTGGAGATGCTGTCAAAGCTGGCTGTGGAGTAATCGCTAGATGATCTGGAATGAGCACTGCCGGCTGGCGAGCTGTCGCGTGAACCTGTATAGAGATTCGGGAATTGGAAAGGCGGCAGAGCAGCTTGGCCAAGAAATTGTCGATGGGCTCTCTTCCTGGGGCGCAGCTCAAGATGCTCAACGTCGGACCAGGAAAGCTGCACAGCGTGCGTTCTCCGGTGGTGACTGCGAGTCCGGCGATGCTCGCTTCCGCTGCTGTCCTGGCTAAGGTTCGAGTCGATACTGAGATTGGATGCTTTGGAGACCGAGTTGTGCTGTTGAGGGAAGGATTCAATCAGTGTTGAAAGTGATGCAGGCATGGAGACTGCTGCTGCATTCGATCCCCACGGACACCGCGTTGGGGATGGTTTGGGGCCGGATAGCGATAGTGTTGCTGTAAAAGGTAATTGCACTCGTCCGAGGGTTGAATTGGCTTGGCAAGAGATGTCGAAGTCAGTCTTGGGACGTTGTATGCGACACAGCTGAAAATCTCCGGAATGGAGAAGCTGCTACAAGATCTTCTCGACTGTTGTAAAGGTTGTGAAGAGAGACGTTGTGCCTGACTAGTTTGCAGCAAGGCAAGTCAACCAGTCGCAGTCGCACCCCGGAAGACGGTGTGCGGATGGCAAGCGGAGTAAGCAAGCCGGATCAGGAGTTGATGGACTTGTCCAGGCTTGTATTGGTTCGCAGCAGTTCGCAGAAGCGCAAGTGATACGAGCTGAGTCTGATGGTACGAAGCGGGGCCGAGTGAGGAATGGTTGCAATTCCTAGGCCAATGAAGGATTACGGGACTTGATATGATGTGCGACTAGCACAGAGGAACTCGCTGAGCAATGATGATGGAGAGGACGGAAGCATTGGAGAGGCACGGCTGGGCAATGTGCCCTTATCCGTCATTCAAGAGCTTGGCCTGACGCCGAGAATGCCTATTTTCCACACGTTAACAGCCCGATTAGGACACTGTGAGCCCTTGGCGAGCTTGCTAAGGAAAGCAGAGTTCGCTAAGGAAAGCAGACTTTGCCAGGACCACACGTGAAAACAGGCCGAGTATCTGACCGCAAGCTGCCGCTTGGTGGACTTCCTGCGATGCGAGCTGGTCAACCGAAACGATACAGGGAAAGGCTGCATAGACTGCTCCAGATATAGCTCTTGTCAGGGCGCGGCACGAACCTTAGCTGGACATCAACTCATCCCTGCTCGGTACTTAGCACTCGGACAGCTGTGAACTCATGCCGAGGCAGCGAAGACTGCATTTACGATCATCTAAGGTGGAACGACGCTTAGAATCCAGGTCGTCACCGATGTTCGATACGGGCCATGCGAACGCACGATCAATGCTTCAGGGCTGAGCCGTTTACCACTGCGCGGCGTCGCATTGCTCGATAGCACAGCCGCCCCGACGGCTGTACCTGAGATCGTATACCTGAGGACATGTCACTTGCCCTCATTGGGAAGTGCGCAATCCTTGAAGTATACAAGGGCCAAGGCTTGGCATAGTCGATCTTCCGCAGACACATGACATGACAACCAACCTCGTGATGAGCGAACGATCCGCAGAGTACCGGTGAAGTGCACGGTCGGTGTGCAACGTGGTTACCTTGTGCTCGCGAGGCCTCAGACCACGGACCCGACAGTGATGGACACTTCTGCCTCTGGATACGTTCTCATGGTCTGGCTGTCCGAAAGACGACTGGCGACCGCAAGAAGAGCCGCTTAGCGGTCGCGACACCAGTGCTCTAGGTGATAGTCTTTTTGATCGGTGTCACAGAGTTCGCTGTGAGGAATATCCGAGACACGATGCATCTGGCCCATGGCTTCGCTGGCATATGCTTGGCTTTGCGGAGTCGGTGGAAAACTGCGCGGGATCCGCATGTTTGCGCGGAGTCCGAAGCCGTCTCAGCAATACAGTCGGACTGTCAGAGAAAGCAATCCTGGTCGCAAAGCGGATGCGATGTTGGATTTGGCTTATGCCAAGCTCTTCCTCGTTCTTTACTCGCCATTCGCGTTCGAGGCGTACCAGGATTGCCAAGAATGTGCTCAGAAGTTGCCAGACCAATCCGCTAGCCCTTATTCAGCACTTTCGAAGTAGACGACCTGGACTACCAGATGTAGAAAGACAGGGCGTGAAAGGCTCGGGACTCGTGGCTTGGCAAGTCCCTCGACAGGGCATTCTGTCGCCGTGAGCATATTCTAAAGCATGGGATCTGATTTTGAAGCTTCAAAGGCTTATGACGACACTATTCTGCAGTGTTCAGCTACAGCTACGGCCGAGATTCTCTACGGACTTTGCTCTATCCGTGAGCATGATATTTTGCATAAGCCGCTGTTTTGGCACGTGAGAACGCTATAGCGCGATTGTTCATACTGAGCTTTCATCATCTGCATTGATGAAGGATACCTGAATTGCGCCACTGTGCCACGAGGTAAAAAGGCCCAGCATCAAGAATTGGCATACGGTCATGGCACTGAAACAAGAAGAGACCAAGCTCCACATTGCTTGCTGCTCGTGAAAGCTCCAGCCATTCCTTTCCTCCAATTCTGGTCATCTTCGAAGGAAACAAGTGGTCAAGAATTGATCCAAAACCTGATTGTATCCTTCCTTCAGGAACATAACGGCAGCAATAGAAGCCATTCGGCAGCTCAAGACCGATCCGGAGGAGGGGCTTCCCTGCTGTGGAGGAGCATTCCGAGCCGTACGATGCCTGCTGCCACGTTTGTACGACGAGCCTCGCCGTACTATATCTGACACTAAGGTTTCCGAGATGAGAGCATACCCCTGCCTGTCAAGACAATCAGCATGCTTGGAAGCACGTCATGGCTAGACTTTTCTGGAATTCGAGCTCGCTGTTCAAGTCTACACCGACCTCACATGGCCATCAACCCGAGCATCTTCAGCAAGAGGATGCTAGCATGTTTCCGTATAGGGAGCGGAACATGTGTCGTTCCAGGCAGCACCTATACAGCGGTCTCCCTCCCATGCCAGTGAGGATGTTCCTCTCACGAGAGACCAAACACGGCTGAGGCTGGCTTATGCTGAGCAATCACAATGTCAGGCAGAGTTCATGGAAGCAGCATCAAGAATTTGAGAGCAGCTATCTTTTCTTGGCCGCAGCGCAACGTGGTGGAACCATCAAAAACACAGTGACTCACGATATCTTGTCGTCCTGCATTTGTGAATCTGTGCCCTCAGAAGTCTTCATCAAGCGTGTGAAGAATATTAGCGCTTTCCACAGATATGGTAAGCCGCTAGCTTCCGCCTTCATGCACAACACCAGATCAGCACGCACCCTTGCTTCCTCGTGTAGACTCCGAAGGCTGCGAAATTCGGGTGCTGTCAGCGCACGTCTGTGCGAGAGCGAAGCCTATCCTAAGGCAAAGTCGGGTCGGCGCCCAGCCTCACGGTCTCTGCACAATTAAGCTTCAGGCCCAAGCATCGAATCAACATAGAACCACTCAGGACCCATTTCTGTATGGCGATCAAGGATATGGGGGCGAAGCATTTCCCAATTCGATCGGCCGCCATGGTCGCCAGATGGTACGCAGAGTTTATTGACTTCATCGACATGTTGCCTGTCAACGTCCAAGACGAAGGCTCACAGACTTTGCCATGCCCTTGGACCAACAAAGTTTACATACTGAAGAAGGACATCAGTGACGTCCGGTAGCTCCGCAGCAGTGACAAAGCGCAAAGACCGAAGGTACGATATGGACTCGACGAAGGTATAAGACAGTCCATCTCCTCCACCAGACAGCAGATCATCAGCACAACAACAAACCCACCAGAGCAAAGCAGAGTAGCTCCAGCCTCATCAGTCTTCCAGTTTCTTCACAGCACACAAAGACACATCACATTCAAGATGCAGTTCAAGAACATCCTCGCTACCATCGCGGCCTTCTCGGTCGCCAGCGCTGTCGCCGGTCCACTGCCATCTCCAAATGAGGTATGACTTCATCAGTCAAGACGAAGCTTCGCAGACATAGACACTAATGACTGCGAAAGGGCTTCGAGATTGTCGAGCGCTCCGCCAACAAGATTGATGCTGCTGCCATCAACTCCATGGCTCAAGAGGCTGCGACACATGCCAACGGCGAGGAGAAGCCAACCGAGGAGCAAATCCGCGAATTGTTCAACCAAGTCGGCGGCTCCGGCAAGCGAGATCTTGAGGAGCGCCAATGGGGATGGAACAATGCCTACTGGAACCGATACGCCTGGAACAACAATGGCCTGAACGCATACTACTACTGCTGGAACACTGGCTACCTCTGCTACTACAACCAGTGGAACCAGTACACCAACAACTACCTCTGGTGGGGCTACAACAACTACGCCTACTCTTGGCCAGTCAACTATGCCAACAACTGGGTCAACTGGAACTACTACGGCTGGTAGATTCTCGATTGCACTCGCAGTCTTGATGATCCAGATTGTTCATACGAAGCACGAACAAAATCTCAAATTGTAGGACATGGATAGAATGGTATTGGTGGCATAGCATGAACTTCACGACGAAACAAATCCGACCCCAGGCGCTACGACTTAGCATAGAAACATGATACCCGACCACAGACGAGCTCGACCAGCAATCAGTACAGATGTAGTCCTAGTAGTATGAGAGAGAGAGAGACTTAATGGAATACGATGTTGTAACACCACAATTTCCTTTCTCATCCTCTCAGCCAGTTTCGTCAGACTTCGATTGAGGTCCGACAGACTTCGAGAGCCTAGCATTACCTAATCTCGCATCCTAGCTCATCAGTCATCAACGGGTCCCGATACAGGCATAGCATCTTCACGATACCCTTGACCATGACAGTCTTAGCCCGGGCGTTGGCAACACCCGACACTCTCCATTTAGTGTTCGGTGGCGGATGATCGTACAATGCTTGGTTGGTACGAATTTGTCCGGTCATCTAGATGCACACGCACACCTAAAGAAAGACCTTCCTTTGATTCAACACCGTCAGTACCCATCAAGGGCGAAAAGTACAACAGGCTTGCCTGAAGTTGCAGACAGCGGATATTGGCACCACAGTGTCCGCGGCCCAGCCTTGCCATGGAAATTGACAGCCTGGCATTTGTCAAATTTACATACCAATCAGGAACGAGCTCTCGGACAGCGTGGTGGCTGCAACATGATCACGTCAACAATATTGCTCTCAGGTCTCACCTCTTCGCATGGGCTGGTCAAAGTGCATGGAGTCGGGCTACACCAGGCACCGACTTTCGAACCCCATGAGAACTCGCGAGTGTGCGAGACGGACGTTACGGCAGGAACGGTCAGCTTCACTGACAAGAAATTAGGATAGAATGCTTAGTCGAGAAGCTCGTTCGAAAAGTCTAAATCGACTTCACACTACTCTACTCGGACATTGTACGAGAGCGAGCAGGCATTACTTGCTCGTAAGAATAAGAGGCAGTCCGAACCAAAGCCGACATCGCTCGCATCACCAGATCACCAGTTCCGCAGTATACCATTCGAATCTGATGTAGCATTCCGTGTGCAGACTCGATCGGATACTGAATTCTCCGGTCATGTACAAGAAGATGGCCAAGCCTTGTCCTTCCTGCCTATAAGCAATAACAGGCAAGCCTGGCTTGGACATGCAGAATATGCGAGGCGCGCACTTCTGCATTAAGCTCGGGCTTGGCAGCATACTGAAAGACGCATGGTTTGTGACATGTCTCTGAGCTCGACAGATTGGGCTGATACACCAGTGACGAAGGATCGATCTTGGCCAGGGACTACCTCGACGTAATGAGCCAGCTGAGGCTAGGGTCTACTTCACAGATTCGCGAGCATCAAGTCACTGCCGTTGTGACCATACGGATTTGAGCTGTTTCTCGAGAATCGACATATGTTGGGGCATGACCATCCCAAATGCACTAGCCCTGACAGTATGCTCGATTGTGTAAACCTTACAAAGGTTGAGTCGACACATTGATCCGAGAGCATATTGTGGGTTATCCGGTATCACGCGAATTGACTGCGGCTGTAGACCTTGCTCGCCTCTGAGAGGGCGCTCTCGATCGGTGCAAGATGGGCCAGGCTCCTTTCCAGTGTAGATGATTGCATGTTCATGCTTCCTGAGACCGGCTCTTGCCACTCCTTGGCCGAGATAGGTCAAGAGCGGCAAAGCACTGCAGTGCTGTTCAGCTTCTGCAAACACGACAAAGCGGCGGATTTTGGAGAAGACCAATTCTCCATTTAACTCGCGAGCATTCATTGAGGCAGACTCGGCCGCAAGGCCGAGTGGCTCGGCCCAGAGAATCGTGAAGACTCGGCCCATCCTGAAGAATGATGGACGACGCCGTTTGAATTCACGGTCAATGCGTGGCATGGTATCCAAGATGCGCTTGCGCTCACCAAGCAGCATCGTCTCAGCTCTAATGCCTGCTCGCAGGAGAGTGGGATCCGTAATACTCTCGGTGGGTCCAGATACCATTGGCAGGTGGACATCCGTAGTCGGGTCGCGAGTAGTCAGTACACGCACATCCTGCTGTTTTGCATGAAGCGATCCTATCTTTCGAACGCTGAGGTTGTAGTCCACTCCAGCACGACTCCACTGATGTAGCTGGTTCAAAGCGGGATTGTTGCTGTCGTCTTCTTGCTGTCGCAATTCTCTCCAAAGTCTATTGAATGCCTTCTCCTCTTCTCCATAGATCATTGCAATAGATATGTCAAATATGCCGAGTAGACAATACGCCATATCTTCAATCCGCTGTGTAGAGCGCGCCGCCATCCAGCTCATTCGCACGTCGATGCTGAGCTCTCTGCTCTTCTCGAAGTCATAGAGCACATCTGTCGGGATGCCGGTGATAGTTGAGACGTCCTGCGTTACATCTGGCAATGGTTGAGACTCGCCCAGACCCAGACTATCGTAGACGCCTTTGTAACCAAAAGCTGTCCAGGCACTGTTCAAAAGATGACAGAGTTGGGTACGATAAGTTCTTGCAAAGTCCATCCTCTCGTGAACCATACGCTACGACCGAAGTCCTCTACGGAGCGTGCATCGGCCAGATACGCAAGGCAGCATACAGACCCTTTATACCATCTGAACATCGAATTGATTGCTTCCGAAAGCTCAGCGGAGCTCTTCCTGTCTATGCAGCATGTGTCGATCCACAGCCATGAGACTGAAGGTATATGGGTTCTGATATATCTGCAAAATTGCACAACCTTCCGATAGCCTCCAAGACTTAAGTTCTTCTTTTGCTGCACGTCATCGTGGGTTGTCTCGACATCGTCGTCCAGCCATCGGTGCGATGCGGCAATGTAGGGAGGCCTCGGTCTATTCGCAAAGTCGCAAAGCTCAATTGTCTGTACATTAAGCAAGCGCATATCGATTCTGCTGCACTTACCATGATACCATGCCAGGATCTACGACAGAGATTGAATGAACAAGTAAAGGCAGAGGCGCAGCTGTCTATGCAGGTCCGACGACATCTTCGCTTAAGGGCGGCCTCGCGCATGGCAGGCGGGCAGTATGCAGGCAATTCGCTGCAGCTTGTCTTCGTGCTCCAACACAGATCAGCTAAGGCAAGACTTTGCGTCTATGTATGCAGCAAGATTTGAAAATACTTGCCGACGGCAGAGGCGCAGCAATCTGGACTGGTCGTTCATGTTCCTCGCGTTGTAGTCCTGTCATGCTTCGCACGCCTGTTCGCGCAGACCATCAAGACATTGCGGCCGATGCTCTTTGCCTCCATGCTCTCACAAATTGGTCAAGTGCATGGCATCCAGCGTCGTGCTAATACGCCGGCACTATGGGCGAGCGATGAAAATCCATTGCATCGTATTCTCACTCTTTCATTCTGCCTCGGAGACCTTTAACGGGCGTGTCGATCTCTATGCTATTCGGCAATGGAGAAAATCGCATCTTGCCAGACACATTAGCAATTTCATGCTACACGCCTGGCGAGAAAGACATTGTGATGATGGCAAATGGGTCACCTTGGGAAACAATAGCAGGAGCACAGAGAAGCCACACCCCTAACCCTACCAGTACGGCTTGGCAAAACTTCATGCCTTCCACCTTAGGGTTACCGACAACGAGGCCAGAAGTACCAATCTCAGATTATCGCTCTCAAAATGCTCACATGAGTTCATCATGATCTTTCAACGATATCCATAGAGTCTCAGGGACCAATCTAAAGTATACAACTTGAAATGGACAATCTTCATCATTCCACAACTCTCAAAACAGCCAGTCCCAGCCAAAGGCAGCACAACTCGTACTCCACGTGAGCCCAGAGGCTCTCACTACATATCATCCGATATACGAGGTGCGAGAAAACCACACCGATCTGATTGTTGACATGCATCCTCATTACAAGTACAAGTACAGAGAGCTAGATGGCCTAACCTATATCCTATCATATACCTAGTAGTAGCAGTATCGTCTCGGAATCACAAAAACGATGTGGGATATCGTACGCACCTGCCAGAACAAAAAGAGTCGTATACACATGCACATATGCTTCTTCCTTTCGTCTTCCAACTGTTCCATCTCTGGTGATGGCAAAGCCTCCCGAGTCAGGTTCTGATGCCCTGCACTTTTCGCGAGTGGCTTTCCTCTCCGCTTCATTCTAGCTATCCTTCGTGGAATATTCTCCCCTCTTCTTCCTGGTGTCTTGCTCTTGTCATGTAGCCATTTACTCAGACTATGTCTACAGCTCATCTCGAACGCGGTCGGTAGCATCGGATACGACGGATGAGACAGTCTTGGCAGCTTCCTGTGCTGCTTTGCTGGCATCCACGCCAAGCTCCGAGATTTTGCTGCTGGCGCTTGCCATGGCGGCTTGCAGTTGAGCCTGCACACCCTCCAGATATGTCTGCTCTTCGCCGTAGATGGCACTACTCACTGCCGCACTCGCGGACGAGGCTCGGTCTGCAGCCACAGACGAGATACTGCTGTACACTGAAGCAGCAGCAGAGGCAGCCACTTCAGTGGTCGGTGTAGGAGATCCGTACAGCGCGAGTGAGATGGCTGAGCTTGCGGATGCACCAATGTCCACGACGGTCGCTTGTGCAGCCTCGTAATAATTCGTCTCTTTCCCGTAAACAGCTTCGGAGGCGGCGGAGGACGCATCGGAGTATGCTGATGCAGCGGCTTCGGTGGCTTTCTGGGGTAGTTGTTAGCTTCATAATTTTTGTCATAGGGATAGTCATCAAACTGGAGGGCAACGCACTGGTACACTTGCCTCGAGGAAACCCTTGTCGGTGCCATAAACCTGCGCACTTGCTGCATCAACAGCTGCGTTGAGCTGTGATTGAACTTGTTCGAGAATGGTTGGAACCTCCGTGGGTGGGACGAATACCGCGGAGACCGCGGACGCAATGGACTCGTAGCTCTCGCTCATGTAGCTGCTGGCTTGCGAAGCTACAGCAGGTACGCCTGTCGAATAGGCTGACTGCAATCTACTGTAGACGCTGGCAGTGTAATCAGCCTCTTTGCCGTAGACCAGCTCAGAGACAAGTGCCTGGACTTGCTCGTACTGAGCAGCAGCTGCAGCGGCAGCCACGGTTGCGGCCTCTGTCGCTTGAGCATAGCCCTCGCTGGCACGGCTGTATGCTTGAGCTGTAAACGGTGGTGGAGCGCCGTAGACTTGTTCGCTGGCCTTGGCAATCAAGATGTTCCAGTTCTCAGCAGCTTGATCTGTAAGTGGCTTTTGCGTCTCGGTAGCCACCTTGTCACTGTATAGAGAGCTGACGGATGCACTTGCAGCAGAGAGCTTGCTCTTGGCCTCGCCGACAGAGTCCACGATCTGTTCCTCCAGGCTGTCAAGCACGCTCTTGTCGACAGTCTTCGGTCCTCCAGCAATACCACGTTCAGACGCAGCCGAAGTGGCCATGGACTGTAACACGCTGTATCTAGAGTACGCATCCTTGGTGTAGTCGCTGTAAGCGCTTCTGGCTGCGCTCAAAGCTGAATCAATGCTTGCCTGGTAGCCAGTGGGCGTTGGAGTTGGCACAACTGCGCTCGACGCCGCCTCGACAAATTCCGAATAGCGTCCATGTGCCATGCCGAGCGCCTGGTAGTATGCTGACTGAGCAGAGGCCAAGTATTGCTGATGAGCTGGGGTAGGTTCCGCGCCAACTGCAATCTTGGCGTTCTTGTACTGCTCCTGAGCGGCGCTGACGCCATCAGCCAAACGGGAGACAGCAATGGACGAGATCTGTGAAAGGTAGTTCTGTGCCTGGCTTCCAAAAGCGGAGGTGTACTGAGCACTTGCTGCAGACATCGCATCAGAATAGGCAGACTGGGCGGAAGAGAGCAACTCTTCGTGGACTGGCTTTGGAGTACCAGAGACCTGCACCGATACTTGAGATTTGACAGCTTCGTACTGCTCAGACGCTGCGCTGATGGCATTGCTGTAGGCCGAATTGGCTGCAGCGAGTGGTGCGGAGGTGCCAAGAGCAGAGTAGAATGTGACACTGGCGGCAGAGAGCGCACCAGAGTAAGCTGATTGAGCGGAGGCCAGCATTTCTTGATGAGCAGGCACAGGAGTACCAGAAACCTGCTCAGAAACACGAGACTTGACAGCCTCAAACTGCCGAGAAGCAGCACTCAGAGCGCTGTCGTAAGCGGAGCTGGCGGCTGCGAAAGGTGCTGCGGTGACTGGAGTTCCGTAGATAGCGTATGAAGCTGCAGTGACAGCAGAGAGATACTGCTCCTTGGCAGCACTGGTGCCTTGCTCTGCAACGTTTTGAGATCCAAACAGGACACTGCTGGCTGCAGACAGAGCGCTCTCGTACTGCTCAGAAGCGAGGCTTGTCATGGTGCCAACAGCTCCTTGGGTCGGCGTCGCAGTGGCGCGACTCATTGCCTCTTGAATGGCTTCGGTCAACTGATTGCCCTTTTCGCCTGCAGCATTGATGATTTGCTGAATGCTCTCGCTGAAGACAGCGCCACGATCAACGACATCATCGTCAAGAATTGGCTCTCGGGGTTCGACAATGACTTCAGCATTAGCACCTCCCCAGACCTTCTTTCCGGCTTGAACAGGCTTCTGAGCAGCATCGCCAGCTGCACTCGCAATATCCTCGGCATCTGGCAGGTCGCTGTAAACAGACGCAGCAGCTGAAGACGCGTCACTTGCGACAGAAGACGCGCTCTTCGATGCATCGCTCGCAGCAGACTTTTGAGCCGAAAGGATGCTAGAGAGCTTCGGATTGACGCTACCAGTTGCGGAGGATGCGGCATCCTTGATGCTGTCAGTGAAGCTTGACTCGCCAACAACGGTGCTCGACGCCGATGACGCAGCTTCCCTAACGGTGTCAGCCAGACTTGACTCGCCGACAACCACACTCGATGCTGACGATGCGGCGGCCTTGATGGTGTCAGTAAGACTAGACTCTCCGACAATGGCGCTCGAGGCGGAAGAGGCAGCTTCCTTAATAGTGTCAGACAAGCTAGACTCGCCATAGACCACGCTCGAAGCTGAAGAGGCCGCATTAGTGGCAGACTTGGATGCTTCAGATGCAACGCTCTGTGCTGAACTGGAGACCTTGCTTGCAGCGCTCTCAACAGAGCCGGTTGACGAGCCGATGACCTTCTCGGAAAGGCTTGATGCAGCTTCGGATGCCTTGCTTGCAGCACTTTCCACAGTACCAGTGGACGATCCAATGACAGCCTCACTGGCTTTTGATGCTGCCTCAGATGCCTTCTCTGCTGCGACTGAAGTTGCACTCTCAACGGTGCCTTGCTCAGTGCCAAAGACAGCCTCAGACGCTGCTGCGACATTCTCAATAATTGCCTCTTGAGCTTTCCTGACTGGTGGTGGGATGGTCTTGGATGTAAAGTCATCGCTAGCATCATCGGCTGCAATCTTCCATTTGCCAACCTCCTTCAGACGTCCGAGCTCTTTAGCGGCGTCCTCGGCGATTGCCATGGCGTTGTGCTCGATCTCATCGCTGGCAGCTTTGGCCTCAGCGATGCCGGCGTGCTCTCGAGCGGCCTTCTCAACATCGTTTCTCCATGTCTGAGTAGCCTTCTTGATGTCGTTGTACTTGCTCCACTCCTTATGTGGGAGCGAAGTCGAAGCATACTTGCGGCCAATCTCAGTTAGGCGAAGCTCGCGGATGCTGTCAATGGTCTCCAAGGTAGACTGCAGGGCCTTCTGTATGAGGTTCTCAGTCTCGGCTTGCGAGGTTTGACGCCACTCGCGAACAGCTTGAGCACGCTGCTTGATGTTTGAGCCAGCAGCTCGTACTGAGATGACGAGTTGTCCATTGGCGGCATCCAAACGTGCCTGATCTGCGTCTTCCGGCAAATCCTTGACAATCTGCTGAATGCGAGATTTGATGCTGTTCAGGGCACCTTCAGTGGTCTCCTGAAGTTGTGTGACAAGTGCAGTGCCAAGACCCTCCGCAGCGCTGATCTGGTGGGCAGTGATGTCCTTGATGCGTTCTCTGAGATCTTCAGCACCTTCATCAACAGCCTTTGCGCAAATGTGCTCCCAGCTCTTGAGGTCTTCCTGGAACTGAACGGCGGGCTCTGGGTTCGGTTCGGGGTCTTTCGAGACGGCGGCGCTGGCAGCGGATGACGGGCTGGCGGTTGCTTCGCTGACAGTTGATACGATAGATGAGGCAATGGACTCAGCGCTAGACGAGGCAGATACCAGCTTGGAACTGCTCTCGGTGCTCTTGATCTCAGCCTCGAGCTTCTTGCCGTCCTTATATCTGCCAAGGCGCTGTGTGATGCGTAGGAGCTGGGGCTCAACATTCTCTCCGTACAGGATGCGCAGCTTGGGCCATACCTGACGAGTCCAGAGCGTCCAAGCAGTGTTGCCCACGAACTGTGCCTGAGGTAGGGCAGTGTTCACGACAAAATCTTGGCCGTGAGCGTAGAACTTTTGAGCAACTGGTGCAGATCTGCGGTAGACGGGTTCAAATTCGAGTTCCCAAAAGTCGCTTGCTGACGTGACGATGCTATCGTAGTACGGCTGAACCACACCCTGAGCCTTCTTTACGTGCGGTGCAAGAGTGCTCTCGTACTGTTTGCCGGCCTGTTTCTGCGCGAGGTCCAGACTTGGCTTGATGGTCTTCTGCCACTGCTGCTGGCCAATTTTCTGCGCCGTCGCGACCTGCGGGGCGCCATATTTCTGATACGCGGCTGCACCAGGCGTATACACCTTCTCGTTGAACTGCTCAACGTATGGCTGAGTTTTCTGCACATACGGCTGCAGGTATTGGTCGTAGTATGGCTGCGCGTAGGGGGTGACGAAATCTCGCGTTTGCAGGTATGGCTTGCAGATCTGCGGCGTCGTGTCCTTCAGGTCTGCTTGCTTGCTGGGACATCTCAACAACACTGTGCCGACTGTGTACCACACCAGTGCCTTTGCGCCCTTATCAATCACCCATCCCGTCCAGGTCGATTTCGCCTTTCGCTTGCTCCGTGAGCTTCTGGTGACCGTCTGGCCGTGAATGCTGCCATTCGGATGCCCGTTCATCTCTGCCTTGGGTGCCTTGGGCTTGCCGTTGGCGGTGACGGCCATATTGTTGAGCGCGTCGTGGGAGATGGGTGTAGCTCCTGCTAGCGTCTGACGCTATTCCCGCTTATCTCAGACAATCACAAGACAAGTTTCAAACAAAAGGAAGTAAGTCAGTCTTGACCAGACAACAACAACACGAACATCAAAAACAAAGTGGAAAGAAGTGTGCGAGGTGGTGGACTGTGACCTCTGCTCGCTGCCAATTTTCTGTGAGGAACCTGGTGTTGATAAGGGGAGTTGGGCGAGTTTCGTCACGTCGATTCGTGGTGCATCTTGGTGGTGTGGAAGCGAGCTCTGGAAAGCAAGCTTTGACAACCGCTCGGCGCAGGCTGTCGTCATTTCTCAGCACATGTGAACGTCGATGGCAACTGTTTGTGGTATTTTCCATGCCCAATTGCCTTTTCCACGACTCGCCATCACTGAACTACATGCACTGCGTAAGGAGAAGTTCCTGCATCGACTCAGGTCCCGGAAACTCAATTCTCATATCGTTCCTCCGCAGCTCAATCGCGAGTCAGAGGCGAGGAACGAAGAACCCTTCCGGACTTGCTTGGCCCCCAAAGTGATACCGTCCGCCAGCACTTTCACAATATTATGTTGTAGAGTTCGATGCTGGAGGCATGAACGACACTCAGTGGTATATGGCGAAATAAGAGAACTTTCTTGCTCTTACTATTGACCTTCGTTGCTATGGACGCTGCATTATTGGGTCTGTTTGTCCATCTGCTAGCATCGAATGTCCGTTCATTTACTTTGTTCCTGCGTCATCCGGTAGCACGTGACTGTACTCCACGCGTGTCATCGCCGCTCCGAAGCAAACAGTTCCAAAAGTGTTATGCACTGGTGCACTATCACGGTCTCTAAAGAACCCCTAGGGCAGAGAAAGAGCCTACGGTATACAATAAGGCACCTTTTGAATTTTGATTGACATAACGCAAGCCGCGTACATTTGCAGCTTGAACGTCCATTAAGGCATCAGTCGTGCCGGCGGAGTGGCAGTGAGCAAGCTGGTAATCATAATTCATAGTGACCGGAGTGTCGCTTCTGCAAAAGCTACCTACTTCCCACCTTCGATCACTTGAATCACGTCCCATCCGCCTTGAATCTTCGACGACCTACGAGTTGAGCATTCGCCGTGCTCCGATGAGCTGAATATCACCGCCTGCCGATTCGGCACCTCTCACCAACGACAACCCGTTCCCGTCCCTCCACCATGAACAAAACAGATGGCGACTGGGCCTTCGATCCTGCCATCGACGGCCGGATTGACCACCACGATGCCGAGCATGAATTCGCTATGGAAGAGAAAGACATCATGAATGATCCGGAATTCGCTCCACCAACAAGACGAGATACTGCTTCATCCAAAGGCACTGCTGGAGATTCTCAGAATGGCGGGGAGACATGTCGCATATGCAGGAGTGAAGGCACGCCGGAAGAGCCTCTCTTCTACCCATGCAAATGCTCCGGCAGCATCAAATTCGTCCACCAGGAATGCCTCATGGAGTGGCTGTCGCATTCGCAGAAGAAGCACTGCGAGCTATGCAAGACGCCCTTCCGCTTTACCAAGCTGTATGATGCGAACATGCCCACCACTCTGCCATGGACTGTCTTTCTCCGCCGAGCGTGTGTGCACGTGGCCGTCATGACCCTCCGAGCTTGTCGCGCACTTCTCGTCAGCGCCGTGTGGCTGCTTCTACTGCCATATTTCGTACGCTGGGCATGGAGGTGGATGTTCTGGATGGCTGATGTGGGCTGGGCAAGAGAAGCCTACCTGAGCAGGACACAAGCGGCAGTCTTGGGGCAGCAAGCACAGAATGAAGCCTCGCAGCTAATTCAAAATGCCACTTCCTCCATACCGGATACTCTTTATGCCACATTTGAGCAGCTGCTAGGCTCTTCTTTTGGTCTTAGGACTACTGGAGGGACCAAGACAGCACAGCCGGTAGATGCCATGGCCATGATTGGTGAAGCACTTACATCTGCGCTCAAGAATGCAACCGGAATGGCAGACGAGCAGGACTCTTATAACACTACGACGTACAGTGCGCACGCTAGTCCTTCCATTCTCTCGTCGTGGACATATATTTCCGAACTCACGAGCAGCTCCTACCTCAATCGAATCATACTAGACATTTTCGAGGGTCAGCTTATCACATGCGTGGTCATTGTCGGATTCATTCTTGTCTTCCTCATTAGAGAATGGGTCGTTCAACAACAGCCACTCGTGAATCTCGACAACATCAACAACGCGCAACGAGCATTAGAGCGACAAGAGCGCCAACTACAGCGGCGGAGGCGGAGACAGGAAAGGCAAGCTGAGCTGCTCGAGCAAGCACGTCAAAGGTTACTGGATCTTCAAGAGAATGAAGGCACCCGGACAGAATCGACTGAACAGTCATCGGAAGGTCTTCGATGGATTGGCTGGGATAAGCTGTACTTCCTCATCGATTCTGCCACGGAAGATTTGCGAGATGCCGGAGACAACGATGATGGTCGGAGGCTGTTCAAAAGCAAAGCTGAATTAGTCATGTTGTCGGTCTTCGCGGCAGAAAAAAGTGGTGTTGATGCCAACGAGATCACTGAGAAGATCGTTTCGAAGCTGCAAGATTTATCCACAGCGCAGCGCGAGGAGTGGGAGGAGGCTCTAATTGTAGAAATCAGGAAGCGCAATGGCGGACGACCTGATTCCAATCCAGACTCAACGACCTCCTCCGCTTCGTCGACGCAGGTGCAAGGCTTGAACTCATCTTTGCATCCAGACGCTGAAGCCGTTTTGGGTGGTGGAAATCTTCAAGATGCCGACCGTGCTGCTTCACAGTCGGCTGAAAGCTCTAGCTCCTCGCGACGACCGCCGATGCCTACCAGAGACAGTTCGTCACGGGCGGCGCAGATTCAGCGAGTCCTCGAGGAAGCAGATGGTGTCCTGGCTGCCCACGGCCGGCACTCGACCGCTGCTTCTTCGCCAAGAAGCACCAAGGTGGAACCATCGACTGCAAGTCCCAGTCTGGCCAGCGCGCCTTCTTCCTCGGATGGGAGCTGGCTCAATGTCCCTCACCCGGACGAGCAAGAATCGCAAGATGCTGCCAAAACCCAAGCTCAAGAGCCGGTTATCGACCACACAGACATCTTTCAGGATAACAACGATGAGATGCCGATCACGAATGCTGGTCCTGATGCCAAAATCAACATCAAGCGTACTGGCAATGGCAAGGGCCGAGCAATAGTTCCTGAGCCGACAGAGGAGGATAAGAAGGAAAAGCGGCCCACTTTGACGACTCAAGAACTTGCGCGAAGACTGTTTGAGATCACGCCCTCTGGCGATGACGAGGACGACAATGTTCTTGACCTTCAACCTTCCAGACCGGACACTCATGTCAACTCAGGATCCGAAAATGCGGACGCGGTACAGCAACCTGACGCAGAAAGTCTTTCCCTTACTCCACACAACCCATTTGCCGATGAAACCACAATCGACCAGGCTGTAGAGCGCGAGGAGCAGAGGCAGCTCGACGAGACTGGCTTAGTCCAGGATCATGTTGCGGAAGATCCATCCATCTTGGACTCTCCAGGTGCCGCTAATGCTGGCCCTATCGATGCTCCTCCTAGTCGATGGCAACGTCTAGCCGACTGGTTCTGGGGTGACATTCAGGCGCAAGCTCCAGAACCAGTGCCTGCGCCAGCAGAGGAAAGGCTTGATGATGATGAGGATCAAGAGGCACCATTCGTTGATATCGAAGACGGCCAACCTCTGATCGCAGCTCATGCCAACGACGATGCACTTCCTGAGAACGACCCTGAAGTCGTTGCGGCTGCACAGCAAGCTGGACTGGATGCTGAAGCCGTCGAAGATGCCGAGGACTTGGAAGGCATCTTCGAGTTGATTGGATTTCAAGGTCCAATCATTGGCCTTTTCCAGACTTCCTGTTTCTGCGCAATCTTAGTCTGCGGCACTGTCTACGGAGCAGTTGGCATGCCATACATCGGTGGCAAGATCGTGCTGTCTTTCCTTGGGTCACCCATCGAGTTTCTCGTCAAGACACCATTGCAGATCCTGTCTTTCGTGACCGACATCATAGTCGACCTGGCACTGCTGGTCTTTGGCTGGAGTACCGTGGTTGCAGCCCTCTTCACCGATTGGGTGGTTGCGTTGATGCAGAATTGGATGCCGAATCTTCCGGATCACAGCTTCACCAAATGGATATCCGACGTGGCCTCGTCCACCGCAGCTTCAGCAGGACACCGTCTACAGAATCTCGTCATGTCTGGGAATGAGCCCGTGGAGGACTTTGGCTGGAATTCTGCATTGCTCGGGGCTTCCGCTCACTCTCATGCTTCTCTCATGACGCTGAAGCACGAGGTCGATGCAGTGCTTGCTTTCGTGAGGGCCAGTATCACGACCGTCGTCGAGACCATTTCCGCTGGATCGGCATCTCTGGCTTGGGAGCGTCTGATCGATGCGCTCTCCACAATCTTGCGAATTCCTGCTCAGGCGCTCGCCGGGTTCGAGACCCTCCAGCAACACGTGGCACCATTGTTCTCTGCTTTGAGAGGTCTCCGTTATGGCTCATTGACATTTCCATCGACCGAACCTAAGCCTCTGGACCCGACTCTTGTCTACTGGTCGACGACAGATCGCAGCTGGGCCGTCTTGACAGGCTACGTCGCTCTCGCTGCCATCGCAGCAGTGTATGTTGCCATCGACAAGAACTTTACCAGATCTCAAACCGGCCAGAAGACCGAGAAATTAGTCCGCGACAGCCTTCGACAAGCTGGCGGTGTACTGAAGGTCATCTTGATCATCAGCATCGAGATGCTCGTGTTTCCACTTTATTGCGGCCTGCTCCTCGACATCGCCTTCCTACCACTGTTCCAAAGTGCATCTGTGGCATCTCGCTGGGCATTCGCGATGAAAGCCCCGTACACATTCTGCTTCGTTCACTGGTTCATTGGCACTTGCTACATGTTTCACTTTGCGCTCTTCGTGGGCATGTGCCGAAAGATCCTACGCAAAGGTGTATTGTGGTTCATCCGCGATCCAGATGACCCAACTTTCCATCCGGTCCGGGACGTACTGGAACGCAACGTCACTACACAGCTTCGGAAGATTGCTTTCTCCGCACTGGTCTACGGAGCCCTGGTGATCTTGTGCCTTGGAGGCGTGATCTGGAGCATTGGCAAGGTCTTTAGTGGCATCTTCCCGATCCATTTGATATCGACAGAGCCCTTCCTGGAGTTCCCGTTCGATCTGCTGGTCTTTGCCTTCATGACACCGGTCCTCTTTCAGTACCTCAAACCAAGTACTGCTGTTAATGCCATGTACTCTTGGTGGCTGCGACGCTGCGCAAGATTCCTCCGGCTGTCACACTTCATGTTCGATGACCGTCGCAAGGATGAGGAAGGTCGCCACGTGCGCAAGACTTGGACAAGTTTCTTACTGTTCAGGAAGGCGAATGTCGATGAAGCAGCGAACTATCAGCTTGGCGATGGTAAAAACGCACCGGAGGTGTACTTCAAGCGCGATGGCAAATACGTCCTCACACCGTGCAACGACCAATATCGGCCACCAAAGCCAGGTGAAGCGACACTTCACGTCGAGGATGGCAACGTCTTCATCGCGGACAAAGAGGGCAAGAAGAGTGAGCACTTCTCCACTGTCTACGTGCCGCCTTTCTTCCGATTGAGGGTCACGCTATTCATGGTATGCTTGTGGATGTTCTCCGCCATGACTGGACTGTGTGTTACGCTTCTACCACTATGCTTCGGACGCATGGTGCTCTCTCTTGTCCTGCCACAGCACGTCATGGTCAACGATATCTACCCATACTCGATCGGTGCCTACTTCTTCGGCAGTCTGTTGTACATCATCCTTCATGGTGGCTCGACAGCGAAATCTTTGCGTGAGAAGGCCGACATAAACCTCAAGGCTTGGACAGACGCAGCGAAGAAGTATACACTACAAGCTGCCAAGTGTTGCTACGTCTACGGTTTCCTGGCCATGCTACCGCTGGTCTTCGCGCTGCTGCTCCAATTCTACTTCATCCTCCCACTGCACACATATCTGGTAGCGAATCTTGCTCCCGCGCTCAAGGAAGCAGCGGCCAACGGTAACAACAGCACGGCCACGAACTTCCTCAATACTACAATCACCGCGTTCGCAACGAAAGGCAACCAGACCGAGTCCCTGGACCAGCTTTCACCAACACTTGCTGACCACGCTGTCCACATCTTCTCCGACTACGCCCTAGGCTTCCTTTACTTGAGAATAGCCTTACGCGCCATAACAAGCACACCCACATCCCGCGCCGCAGAAGCCGTCCGCCGAATCACAGCCGATGGCTACCTGAACCCCGACGCTCGACTAGCAACACGCTTCTTCATCCTCCCCATCACCCTCCTCTCCATAACCCTCCTAACAGCACCCCTCGGCCTCGCCAACGCTTTACTCAACTTCTTAACTTGGGCAAGCATCAAACTTCCGGAGACAATGGTCATCATGATCAATCGATACTCGTACCCTATTACTGCGGGTTGGATACTCTTGGTTTTGGGAAGCAGTGAGGTTATGAAGGCTACTGGACGATGGAGAGCGAGGATTAGAGATGAAGTTTATCTGGTTGGGGAGAGGTTGCATAATTTTGGGGAGAAGAGACCACCGGTTGGGAGTAAGAGTGTTGTTAGACGGGAGAGGGGATGATGCATACTCTTTTTTTGGTTGATTGGGGTTTTAGCGTTGGCGTTGAAAATAGAGTGGAGGAAAGACCTGCCTGCCTGCCTGTGAGTAGTCTGAAGTTTATCTATGATGAGTGAAACTTTACTCCTAGGCTTTGAATCCCCCTCTCCTCCGTCAGTATCGATATCTGCAAAAAGCCATCATGGCCATAGCTCTCACCGCGAAATGACAGAGTCGATCGACATGTGCTACTTCACTTCATTCCATATTCCTCTTTATACCTCCTCCAAGCATCCGTCCACGGAAACGGAATTTCAGGCACTTCCTTGCCTAAAAACTCACACAACGGCCGCCATCCATCCTGCACCTTATAAATCAGCAATCTTTCCTCCGAAACCAAGTTCCTAACCCGTCCTATATAGTCGCGATAGAACGCAATCTCGTGCCCATCAAAATCATCCTTCCAGCTGTAATAATGGTATTTTTCAGAAACAAGCCTCATCGGGGCTTCCTTGTTCACATCGGGAGCGAGATATGAATGGATCAACGTCGACTTGACGAAGGTAAATCACTCTTGTACGGAGGATGGTTTTCGCTGCTGGGTATGCAACCAGAAGCTCCTCTGGGAAAAGTGAAGCTGGGAAATCTGCGCGGGCCTGACTGAGTTCAGCGGCATGTTGGAATAGAGACCAGATCCCAACAAACATCGTAAGTTGATAGGATGGATTTTAAGTCTTCTGTATTTGACTCATGCATGCCACCATACTTGGCGTCTGAGAGTTTCAACCATCTGGCTTGGTGATTGTTCTTGGCTACTTCGCGCATGTGGTAGACTTTGTTGTAGCCGAGTAGTTGGAGAGCATCTGCAATGGCTGGTAAAAAGACTCAGCGAGGGGTGTTTGTTTTGTAAGAGAGGTTGACACGCTTTGTGTGCCTGTTCGTGGAAGGCTTAGGACTAGGACTTGTGGTGCCATCTACTGGGAGAAAGACCTGTCGATACAGTCGTATGGAGTATATGCTCGGGTATCCAGCTGCAGTTGGGAAGGCTTTGGTGTTGCCCAACAATATTATAGACTGACGAGCTGCGTGAGAGGTATCGAGGCAGAGTATCCTTGAGCTGTCCCGACACGAGGGAAGGGAAGCTTGTGAATTTCATCCGACCTTGCTACTTTGTTTATCGAGTTCCCTGCCATCGTATCTTGCATCCCGGATCTTGTCTATCAGAAGGGCCGAGTGGTGTGATTCCGTTGAGCGCACGGGCACGGCAAGCAAGGCAGTTTGCATCAATGGCTAGTAAATGAGGCGGCTGTGGGTCAGGCGGCTCCCATTTTATCGAGTGCTAATGTTATGTACGGTGAGCATATCGCTTCCTCACATCGTTTCGCTTCCAGCAGACGAAACTGTATTGTATGGCTTGGGTTCTGCTCTACGGGGTCAGCTTTCCAATCCTGTAGGAAATGAAGATGCTTAAGTACTTACAACCTCTCCGTTTCGATAGCTTTCCGTTACAGCTCAGCGGCCACAAAGAGCTGTGGCTTTCATAGCTTCTCGGAAGTCACACGGTTGCTTCCAAGAGCCAGCTCATTCTTGCTGGGTGTGCATTTCCTTCCACAACTCCAGCTCCTTCGCCTGCTTCTGAAGCTCCCGCACTTCCTTCTCCATCTCTCGATTCTCCTTCTCCGTCTCTCGATTCTCCTTCTCCGTCTCTCGATTCTCCTTCTCCGTCTCTCGATTCTCCTTCTCCATTTCGCGAATCTCTTTTTCCAGCTCTCGATTCTCCTTGGCAACATCTTCATTCGACATGCGCTTGAATTGCAAGTCCTCCTTCACCGCAGCGAGTTCCTTCTTCAACTTCTCGTTCTCCTTCGAGGCGAAGTCGAGCTTCTTCTCCGCCAGGTCGAGTTCCATCTCCGTCGGCATGGGAGTGTCGAGGCGTTGCGACTGCATTGTGCTGCGCCGCACTTATGGTGAGCGAGTGTTATGTTCGTGATTGGCGCTGTTGATGAAGTGGATTTTTCCAGTCGCTTCGGTGTAGCGATTTTACTTGCGACCGATGGTTTTGGCAAAGGACGAAAGATTGCGTCGAAGCGGTCGGGATGTGTCGCGGTGATGCAGGTGACGGCACGTTTTGAACCGCAGCCGCGAAGTGAGTTCCGCATTTCTTGGCAAGACCGCCAAGGCTGTCACGTTCACGCTGCTCGAAACGAGCCCAACGCAGACTGGGTCCCTGTTTGACCTCGATGACTGCGTAACATGCTATTGTAGATGGCAATCAAGTCTGCTGTGGCAGCAAGTGGCATGTAATGAGTTCGGAAGCTGCATTGTCTGGAGCCAGGTGGCGATATCGCATGCGCGGCAAAGATCCATCCCACCGGTATTCGCCCCAGTCCTGAGCGAGTTGAAGCTCCAAGGTACTGACTTGATGATGTCGACTCTTTCGGTGATGCTTTGAGCAGCTCCACCCAGGCAAAAGCATTCGTTTGTCCCCTCCAGCCGCCCGGCAGCGCTGACCGACTGATGGGGCCAAAAAGAAAGAGGAATACATAGTAAAGGTGTCGTAAGGGGAGCTATGAGTTAGGTGATTGGAGCGGGAGAGATAGAAATGATACCACCTGAGCCTCTCCTTAGGGAAGATGGTACCAAGCACTGCTGGCTCTCTGCGGGTGTCGTCTTGCCAGAAATACGCCATCGCTTTCCTGACCAAGTGTTTGCCTGGGGGCCACCGCACTTCCTCTGGGCGGGAGACCTTGATCGCGCCGACACCATTGGCTTTTAGCCTGAGGAAGCCGCTCTCTGCCACTGCGAGCTGACAAGATGTGCGCAGAGGCGCTGTTATCGAGTACACGGGCCATGTTGATTCGACGATGAAGATTGATGTTGAAGAAAAGATGAAGGTCGTCTGTAGAAGCAAGTCGAGAAGTGAGGTTCGCAAACCTTAATTAGGAGCTATGACCACATTTCGTGCCTAAGGCCAGAGAATTTACCCGAAACTTGGCTCACCATTAACGGTCGTCCTTTCTTCTCACAACACGCCCTTCACGACCGCCTCAGAAAAAGAAAGAAACAGCGGTCAGGGCTAATGCGACGGCCTCCGCTGCAGCGTGCCCAAAGAAGACCCCTTTTCCAGACTTCTTCGCCCGGCAAAGTTCGATCATAGCGATACCCGTTGCCACGATTTCCTCCCACGCCTCCCTGCTTAGCTCTCCATCAAGGACTGTCAACTGACCGTCATCTATCCTCGCTACCATAGTCTTTCGGCCGACTCTCTCTAAATACAGATGCGTAGCGTCTTGTAATCTCCAGAAAAATTTGGCTCCAGGCTGGACATGGGAGTCGAATTCATAAGATACATTGATCGTGCCACGCTTGTTCAGGACGACTTCACCAGCCTCGGTATGGACATTGACGTGGGTACCTTTGGAGTTTCCATGATATTCGATCCTACTCCAGGAAGCGCCGGTATGGACGTTGATCAGAGTCAGGACAGGCTGCTGTTTTGGACTTGTAGATGGTTCTCGCCGAATATCTAGGAATGGGTTGCCTTCCAACGTCTCAACAGCCTTCTTCAAGACCCTCACATGCAGTTTTGACGGTCTCGGCGAGTCTGCGTTCTCGTAAGACGGAGGGCCTTGCATTGATACTGTCGTTGTCACATCCTCGTAAGACGGAGGTGGTTGCTTCCCCATTTTCGTCGCCATTGCTGAAGAACGCCGACAAGATCCATACGAAGGCCTTCCACTGTTATTCTGATGCCAGTTGAGACTTTCATGACATGAACGCTTCAAGAAACACGGTTCCTTCCTCCTGTGCCACAAATAGATTCGAAGCTGTGTCGTCGATCACCTTGGCACGAGGCGAAGCAATGAAGTGGTTGCCACATTCGGTAAGTATGCAAATACGACTACTTCCATTTTACACTGCCCGCTCCTAGATGAAGATGCTTTGTGTTGACTAATCACAAGCGAGAGAGCAGCGTCATGTCATTGATATATTCTTCTTTTGCTTGATACAAGCTTCTGAGTGAAACACTTTCATTCAGGCACAAGCTCCCCCATCGCCCTCCAAAAATCACACCTCGTCCCACGCCCACCTTCCCAAGTATAAGCATTAACAAGCCGAAAGTCATTGAATGTACCTGATCCACTACAGAAATATACACCAGGAATATTCTCGTACGGAATCCTACCGCTTCCACAAGTCGTATTCAGATCGATCTGATATGGTTCTGCCATAGTGTACGGCGGCCATTCACTAGCAGCATTGGCCGAGATATGATCGGCGGCTGTGAGGTTTGCCAAAGCACTGAACTCGATACCATTGGCGACTTCGTTGGAGATGGATGGGTTGCCTGCGACGATGAAGTTGCCTAACAGCTTCTGGAAAGCTTCTGTGAGGTCTGAGGTGTACCAGTTAACTCCCGGGTCTGGGAAGTAGGCAAGACTATCAGTTCCATGTAGCCCTGGAGGGACGGAGAATTGGTATTTGAATGCTTTACCGCCTAGTGCGCTGCCCGAATATGCCTCTGCTAGCCAGTAGGCTGGGCACACGAAAGTGGTTTCTGCGTAGATGTTGTCGGCACGCTGCTGTTGACCAGTTGCAACGGAGCTTTGATTTAGTGCTGTTGCTCCGCTATCACCACTCGTTGCGAAGAGAGGAGCTTCGGAACTTGTTGAAGCATTGGAGCTTGGATAGTAGTACAAGACCTTGGCGATCTCGTTTTCGTCGAAGAGGGGGAATGTTGTGTGAAGCCAGGCGATGAGATCATCCTCGGTCTGAACGGTGGGAGAGGTGAAGAAGGTGCCTTCATTGGCATTATTGCCGATCAAAGCATTGACTCCATTCACTTTCGTGCGAGCGAGCTGTCGGCTTGGTAGATCTTCAATGAGTGAGCCATCTGTGACAGGCAAGAAAGCCCATGTCCCATAGGTACCAGATTGAGAAATGGTGGCACTGGCATTAATCAGTGCTTCCGAGGGCACGTCAAGCAGACATTCAAAGATTTGTTGAGAGCCATTGGCTCCGTACGGCTTCATGGTGTTGCAATTCACTGCCGATGCAAGTGCATAGTACGACTGAGTTGGTATCCAGTGGCTGTACCCGTATTGCATGGGTAGATATGGACTGGCAGCAAAGGTCTGTTTGAAGAGCTGAGTTCCTTGCGAGCCGCCGTAAGCCATGCCTTGAAGCATAACAGATCCACCGCCCGCAGATACGCCTCCTATAGTCACTTGAGTCGGATCTCCGTTGAAAAGATGGATGTACTGCTGGACCCATTGCAAAGCGAGCTGTTGGTCGAGTAGTCCAGCATTCACGGCTCCTTTGCGGAAGACCTCATCGGAAGATAGGAAGCCGAATGCGCCGAGTCTATATTGAATACTGACAGCGACGTAGTTGTTGCCATTCGTGTTGATCGTTTCTGAAGGATCAGCAATACTACTGCCGCCGCCGTAGCCGCCGCCATGAATCCAGACAAACACGGGCATGGGGCTCGTAGCATTGTTCGGGCTCCAAACATTCAAGTACAAGCAGTCTTCAGAAGCACCGGTTTGATTTGATGGCCTTATTGTGGCAGTCGCGGCAGATTGCTGAGGGCAAATGGACGCATAGTCTGAGGCATCTATGACTGAGCTACGATTCAGGACTGGAGCCCGTGGAGCCTGCCATCGTAGTTTGCCGGTTGGAGCTTCTGCGAACCGAATGCTGGACTTCTCTCAGCGAATGTCCTGGCAGAATAATTTTCGACCAACCCTTTGTAAATGTTCAAACCTGAAGTGCTATTAGATATGCCTCTATAGATCGAATACCCAAGATCGATCTCGGTTGCAGAGGCATTGTTGCTTTGCGTGCCATACTCTTGTCTAGCCTGTAGGAAGTGATAGTAGGGCCTCGAATTGTATGGTGTAGGCTTTGCAGCCACAAAAGAAGATAAGGTGAGCAACACGAGGAGAAGCATGGCGAGACCAGACCTAGCCTGGAAAATATACTTTGCGCGCCATGTCGATACATAAAGCTCTCTGTCCTGCTATCAGTACTTCCACGTCATCAGAAGGCATTGCAAATCAGCCCGACCGCAAAGGAAGAGACCATTCAGCTTTGCTCGTACAGTGCCGGACTGCATTACTCCTCACGCGGCTGCATGTGGTTTTTACCCGCGATTGCATCTCAGCGGCGCAAATGCCCCCGATTATGCATCCAGGTTCTCGCGATGCAGAGAAGTCGACATGGTCGGTGAGTTGTTGTTGGTGCATTAATGGCTTGAACGCTCCACCGTGCCATGCTGTGTAGCCTGCCAACTTTTGACGGCTCGGTGTAGGCTGGTTTTGACAGCGGAGGATCGTGCAGATCACAAAGCGAGTCGAGCTGGTGGCTGTCCTGTTCTGCTGCTGAGTCGAGCGATGATAGCAGCGCAGCAGACATTGCTTTCAGCCATGTTTGTCTGATGAGCTGAAAGGATGTGCAGGTCCGGTGAAAGTAAGCAAGAAAGGAGACATTAAAGCAGGTTTACAGCCGCAACCTTCCAGACCCACTGCACAACTGAATACGGACTAGTCAGTGAATAACCTTCCAGCGGACCCTTCCGTGTCTTCTAATAGTGCCAAGACGGCTTAATAAAGGTTATATAGCGTATGTCTCTTGCGTACCTATATAATTAGACCTCTCGTACTACTAGTAACTATAAAATTAGTCGTATACTATTAAAATACGGCGCTTATTACTATTATTACTATTATTACTTATTACGGAAGAAGAAGAGGCCGCTCTACTCGAGTTATAGTAGGGTATACGTATCTACCTACTAGAAGATAACGTAGACTATATCTACGAGTACTTCGAGTAGTATTTAGACCTAGAACTAGACTAGAATATAATACTAGATATACGCTTTATAAAGTAATAATTAAGACGCTTAGTAACACTATTACTAGGCCATTAACTATTAAGGTTTCTAAGCGATAAGGTAGGCAAACACTTCTACTAAGTAGACCTAGTAAAAGCGCTATATCTTATATACCGTAGGTTATCGTATCTAGGCTACTAGTACTACTTTAGGATAGGTCGTAGATACGCCTAGCTCTCTTAAGTATTTAATAGTTGTTATAAGCTACTATATAAGCGCTTTAGTAACCTAATCTACTAGTAGCCGGCTCTCGAAGAGTTAGAGACAATCTAGCGATATTGCCGCTTTACTATAGCTACTAGATATAGTAATAGTACTTAGGGCTTTATTAATAGTACTTTCTACGAGTTTGCGAGGCTATAAGACGTATTAAGGTAGCGTACTTCGTACTTAGGTTATTATTATACTAACAGTAAGAAGATCTAGTATATAACGGCTCTAGATAGATTAGTCGTCTACGCCTCGAAGCCGTAGCTTAGATTAGCTAACAATATAGGCATTTAGTAAGACGTAGGCCTTAAGGATAAGCTAAGAGACCTATTCGCGCTACTAGACTATAAGCTATATCTATATAGCGATTTAGTATATAGAAGTTACTATAGAATAGTAGATCTAACGTAGGTAGAGGGTAGATAGATATATTTAAGTAATAAGTAACGTAGGTCTAACTACTTCTATTCGTAGGCTCGAATTAGGGTAGAAATAGCGTTTAGCGAGAACTAGAAGTTCTAGACGTACGTTTATAGCGGCAAGATACTTCGAAGTAAATGTTAACTAGTATCTACGTACTTCTTCGTCTTATTATTACTATAGAACTACTTATTATATATAAGATATAGCGAGGG
>AWYD02004464.1:0-77791 GCA_000504365.2 Pseudocercospora pini-densiflorae CBS 125139 | reverse complement strand
GTAGGCCTATACCTCCTAAGAAGTAGCGAGTCTAAGTAATAATTACTAGATCTTAGAAACATAATTAGTAAAGATCTAGGTATATACTAATTAATCTTTAGTATCCTATTTATCTTAGTAGTCTTTAAACTCTTCTTATGCCTTACTAGAGACCTTAGTAGTAGGCTTCTAACGGGTACCTTATATATAGCGCTATACCTATATACCCTTAAGAGCGCCTTTAGTAGTATAGGACTATAATAGGTAGTTCTCCTTATTCTTTAGCTTAAGGATGTTACTTATATAAGCGCTAGCGACTCTAGTTATTAGTACTATTATAGATAGCTTTAGTAGTAAAGAAATAAGAGAGATAATATAAACCGTATATTAGCCTTATACTAAATATAGGCGCGTAGTAGACAGCCGACGCGTTATTAACTCGAAGTACTAGTACCTACTAGAATACTCGAGGTTAGTAGCGGCAATAATACTATGTCGGCGGTATACAAACTAGTAATAATACTAGCTACGTAGTAGTTAGAGTAACTATTAGAATACGTAGAATGCGTATTAGAAACGTAGGAGGCTTATAACTACTTAAATATAACTAATATATTTAAGAGAGACTATCTATAAGAAAGTTAGAAGAAGAAGTATAGTAGTTATAGCCTAAGGCATTAGGCACGTAATAGTCCTATACTATACTCTTTAAGTACTTTCGCTACCGACTTTATCCTGTTAGTAGATCTTATGTATAGGCGCCTTAACTATATAACTTAAGTAGTATACTTACTTCGAAGATAGAGAGCGCTTAACGACTAACGAACGAACTAGGTATCTTAGGCAGAGTATTATATACTACGAGTAAAATACCGTAATAGTATAGCTAAACTTAGGTATTTATAATACTAATAGCGACAAGTTATAGCTATAAAGTATTATACTAAGCTTTATCGAAGTTGTAATAAGTTAGCTATACTATAGTCGACCTAAATTATTAGGACTTAGTAGTAGCTTTTCGCGACCTAAACGCTAGATAGCTTAAGATTATTTAGGACCTAGACGAACCGACTATAGGCTATATAGATTACTAGAGAAAGACCTACTACCTTCTTCTTTAACTACGAGATCTAGCCGAAGAAGAGATTTAATTTAATATTAAGCTTACCCTTAGTAACGACTATATACTACTACTTCCTACTAAACTAAAAGAATTAATATTTTACACGACAATAATAGTAGAGGTAGTACTACCGGAGGTTCAATTGTGAGAAGTATTGACTCTTGGGTCTATGAGGGCTAAAGTTGTTATTGAACGTAACAGGCGAGGCTCCCTTGCCTTCGGCGGCCTATCAATATCGATACGATGACATTCCTTTCTGGGATGCGGGATCCTCTCATGCAGGGGTGAGCTGGTAGCTTCTCGGCACATCACTATCAAGCAGTGAACTCTCATGGAGATGCTTCAAAATCGAAGCCGTACAAGATGCAGTGATGGACATCTGATCGCAGCTCATTCCGCCATTCCGCACCATGCCGTTAACGAGTGACAGTGAGCACGAGATCATCGGATATGCCGACCCGTGGATCGCATCAGCTGGAGAGACAGTAGCAGTAAAGGTGCGTTGATCTATCACGGCTATCTAATAATTCTGCTGACAGAAGACATAGGTCTCAAGTACTGATCACGAATATCGATGGTCTCTTATTCGATTGGTCAACGGCCTCCAGCTAGAGCACGCGCCGGCACGTTACAGCGAAGTGATCATCGGCGAAACAGACACTCTGATCCAGCAAGGCACTTATAAGCGTGCTGCCTCGGGATCATATGCACTCGTTAGCTCTTGGCCACCACCTGGTGCTCTTGCTGGTGTTCATTTCGGCTTCTACCTGCAACCTTGGCTCTTGGATTGTGGGCATGATCAGACACTGGTGTCAACGCTTGATGTCTGCTCTCGAGCTGGATTTGCACTCACACTTGACATTAGAGGCGCTTTGTCTATCATTGTGGGCGATGGAAGAAATCTCGAGAGACATGACCTCGGAGTAAAGCCAAGGAGATGGCGCTGGCTGCATGTAGAAGTCACGATTCACGACTACCATCTGAACATACAAGCTACACACTTACCTCGCCTTTCCGAACCAGCGCCTGCTGCCTTCCGCAAGACTCTGTCGTTGCGTGGCAATGCCGTACTCACCGGGCGATCGCCTCTCACGCTAGGCGCTGGCTTCTTTGACTCGGATCTGAACGCATCGTCGACCCATCTCAGTTGTTTCAATGGCAAGCTTGACAACTTCCGCATCGATGTAGCTGCTGCGACCCCAGGAAACTATCGAGCTTGGGCCAATTACGACTTCTCACTAGACATACCCTCTGATCGCATCATCGACACATCAGGACTGCAACACCATGGCATTCTCGTCAATGCACCGACTCGAGGCGTCAAAGGTCACGACTGGGATGGAAGTGAGTCCGACTGGACCAAAGCAGAATATGGCTACGGAGCAATACATTTTCACGAAGACGATCTGGACGATGCAGCGTGGGATACTGACTTTCTCGTCGAGCTCCCCGATGATGTCGTGTCTGGAGCGTATGCTGTAGTTGTCAGTGGTGTCAATACAGGAGTCGAGGATGCCATCACTTTCTTCATCACACCTTCCCAGCGTAGTAAAAAGCCTAAAGTCGCCTTGGTCATGCCGACGTTCACATACCTTGCATACGCCAACGAGCGAATGCATGATCAATCTCTAGCCTCACGCATGGAGCTTGCCGGAGGCGTTCAAATCTTCGAAACTGAACATTATCGTCGCATGGTCCGGAGGAATGATCTCGGACTCAGCACTTATGACGTCCACAGAGATGGCTCCGGCAATGTGTTCTCCTCAGCAAAGAGGCCAATCCTGAATATGAGACCGGACTATGTCAATTGGGCCTTCCATCGACCTCGCGAGTTTAGCGCCGATCTTCTCATGGTCGGCTTCCTCGAATCAAAGCTCGGCAGAGGTGGCTACGACATTGTAACAGAACACGATCTCCACATTCAAGGCATCGAAGCTGTCAAATCCTATGACATCTTGATCACCGGCTCTCATCCCGAATATCCCAGTCTGAACGAACTCGACGCATACGTCTCCTTCATCGCCCAAGGAGGCTACGTAATGTATCTAGGAGGCAACGGCTTCTACTGGTGTTCGGAGACAGACCCCAAACGACCCCATCGCATGGAAGTACGTAAAGGCGACCAAGGCTGTCGATCCGTAACACTACCAGCAGGAGAACGCATTCATTCCCTCTCCGGCGCACAGGGCGGATTATGGAGATCGAGAGGCCGAGCACCCCAAACCCTCTTCGGCGTCGGAGCTGATGCATGCGGCTCCGGCCCTGGTGTACCCTACCGCTTCGACAAAGCCATCCTCCACGATCCAAACTTCTCCTGGCTTTTCGAAGGCCTCGACACGAAAGGCGAAGAACTTATTATCGGAAGACAAGGTTTCGGAGGCGGAGCTTCAGGCGATGAAATCGATCGTCTTGACTATGATCTAGGAACTCCTGAGAATGCGGTCTTACTTGCTACGAGTACTGGACATGATGAGAGTTTTTGTCTTTTCAATGAGGAAGTCATGTTCCCTCTTGTCAATACTTTGGGTCCGCAGACGGATCGCGTTAGGTCTGATATGGTGATTTATGAGACGAATGCGGGTGGGGCGGTGTTTAGTGTGGGGAGTATTAATTGGTATTGCTCGTTGGGTTGGGATGGGTATCAGAATGATGTTGCGGTGGTTACGTGGAATGTGTTGAAGGAGTCTTTGAGGAGAGGGAGAGCAGGGAAGGATGCTAAGTTGTAGTGATGGTCAAGCAGTATCGTATTCTGACGCGGATGCGGTCTTGATGTCGACTTCTGCAACAACGAATGAGACCATGCCGCAGTGTGGGTGTATTGAAGCGGTGTGATCAGGTCGTCACGCACCAGGACAAGCCATGCTCATCAGCGAGGCCAGTGTGATCATATACATCCGCAGTTAATCGAAGCCCTCGGTCCGAGATCACGGTGTTTGCGGATTGCAGTCACGGCAGCGAATGAACGAAGGATCCACCCCACAACGCGGCCGAAACCACGTCGTGATTGTTCCTTCCGAGCGGCGTGCTTCGACATGACTCCCTACTTTTCGTACTCCCAAGCATCAAGAGCAAGATTTTCGTGAAGTCACACAGGGCGTAAGTACTCCAAGCCTCTCCATCCAGGCCATCGTTGTCGTCGAAGAAGATCTCAAGTCCGAGATTGGTCCGATCATAGATGTACTCCAGATCTCTAGCGCCGGCACGACGGCAATGCGGCACGTTTGCATTGCATCTGCAAGAAACGCGTGGAGAAAGGTTCTCTTTACCTAACCAGATGCCACCTCTAGCGTGTTGTTCAAGATGTTGGCGACGTCTTTTTGTTCAGCTCTGTCCTTCCTGTAACAAAGCAGCGTTCGAAAAGCGGAACAAAGAAACTATTCACTCAACTGGTCTCTATCTTGTGAAGAGCGAGGGTGATAATCCTGGTATAAGGTTTTCATACCGTCATCGGAGACGGAGCTGGAATGAGTGCATCATCTCATCAAGATGAAGAGAAGGACATCGATCTCATAGCAGCATCTCAACAGCAGCAGGACAATGAAAAGCAACCAGAACCCTCGCCACCTCGAAACACCGCACCACCACCTCCTCCAGATGGCGGCTACGGCTGGGTCTGCACAGTATGCTGCGCAACAATCAACGCCCACACATGGGGTCTGAACTCCTCATACGGTGTCTTCCTCGCACATTACCTCCAGAACAACACCTTTCCCGGCGCAACCTATCTCGAATATGCATTCGTAGGCTCCCTCTCGATTTCCTGCGCAATGCTCATATCTCCCGTCGCCACGCTCTCAACACGCTATTTCGGAACAAAGGTTTCTCTCGGGATAGGAATCCTCTTGGAAACCGCGAGTCTCATCGGTGCGAGTTTCGCGTCTGAGATATGGCAATTGTTTCTGTCCCAGGGTATATGTTTCGGGTTCGGGATGGGATTCTTGTTTGTCGCGAGTGTAGGGATTCCGGCTCAATGGTTTACGACGAGGAGGAGTCTCGCGAATGGAATCTCGGCTTGTGGTTCTGGATTCGGAGGTTTGGTGTACTCGCTTGCAGCAGGGGCTATGTTGAAGTCTCTTGGTCTGGCTTGGACGTTTCGTGTGCTTGGGATCCTGGCTTTTGGAGTCAATACCATTTGTGCGATTCTGCTTCGTGATCGGAATAAGATCATTGGAAGTTCGCAAAATGCTTTCGATGTTCAATTGTTCAAGCGGGTCGAGTATCTGCTTTTGGGCGGTTATGGGTGGTTCAGTATGCTGGGATACGTGGTTCTCATCTTCAGTCTTGCGAATTATGCGAATGCTATTGGGTTGAATGCTTCGCAGGCGTCTGTTGTGTCGGCGATTTTGAATCTTGGACAAGGACTTGGACGGCCACCGATCGGATACTTCAGCGATAATATCGGGCGCATCAATATGGCGGCGATGATGACTGGACTTTGCGCATTATTCTCCTTCGCGATCTGGATCCCAGCTCAGAGCTATGGCGTTCTGCTCTTCTTCGCTATCGTTGGTGGAGCTGTGGCAGGTACGTTCTGGGCGACTATAGCGCCGGTCGCAGCAGAGGTCGTTGGACTCAAATATGTCCCGTCCGCGCTGAACCTGGAATGGCTCATCATCGTGCTACCATGCACATTCTCGGAACCAATCGCACTAGAAATCGTTGGTGGTACTGGCAGTTACTTAGGTGCACAGCTGTTCGTTGCTTTCATGTACATTGCTGCGGCCATGTGCTTGGTCTTCCTGAGAGGATGGAAGATTGGAGAAGTGGATGCGATTGCGAAGATCAAGGGCGAGTCTGCAGATATGGTTGATGCGGTTGCAGCTGAGAACGATGAAGTATTGGCGGACCAAGCTCGAAAAGCAGGTCGACAACGGATCATGGTCGATTTCTGGAAGTGGCGAAGGGTATAGAAATTAGGCGATAGCACCAAAAGATGTATCAGCACTCGTCACATCTCATGACTTGCGGGTGAAACCCGAGCGTCCAGCCTGATGGTCGTCAGCAGGATTCTCTAGATTTCTTGTGCCGCATGCTGCTTCCTTCGAAGTATTCGTGGGCTGTGAGCGACCCTCTCTTCTTCAAAAACCTACAAAACCTCCCTCGGCAGATACAGCGGCAAAGCATCCTCCCAAATACTATCAGTCAACTGATACTTATTTCCCCCATCAGCATCCATAACCCAAATCTTACCATACGGCTGTTCCGCAGAATCATAATTCGCAGCCTCATTCATCCAACCCGAAGCACCACTACTCCACGTAATCCTGCCCTCATGAGTCCAAGCCGGATGACCATCATTTGCTCCACTACTCGTTAAAACCCTCAAATCCGTGCCATCGGGTTTGATGGTACAGATGTCGAAATTCGTCTCGTTCATCCTTCGAGTAAAAGCAATGAGTTTGCCATCTGGGGAGAACGTAGGTAGATTATCGTTGAGGGTATCGTTTGTGAGGATGGTGGTGGTGTTCTTTTCGATGTCGTAGAGGCGAAGACCGTACTCGCCTCTGCCTGGTGGTCCCCAGGTGCGGTAGACGAGCATTTTGCCGTCGTGAGAATAGCTTGGAAAGCCCTGATTCGTTTGTTTGTCGGTCAATTGTTGAAAATCTGAACCATCGGCTCGCATTCTGTAGATTGCTGCGGGATGTTCTCTTCGATCTTGGAAGAAGCCTCCGACGCCTACAGCTATCCATTGGGAATCGGGAGACCAGGCTGGTCCTAAGACGGATAGAGGTCCATCAGGTGCGCCATGAGGATCGATGCGCATGTCTGGATGTGTCTTGTTGAAGATCATCTCATTGACGGGAATGGTGAGATTGTTTGAGCCATCTGGATTCGAGACTCTGATATCGGATCTCCTGCACGAATCGTCAAACCAGTTCAACAAATCGTGCTGACGCGGCACCAGTGCTAGATGGTCAACGTCACTCACATCATGCCCGGGCAAGCAATCCTGCCAGTCTTCGACAAGACCGTGAATTGGTTCCCAATGCGATATTCCCACTGTCGTTACAGAGCGTGGAATGTTAGCATGCTCATCTAGACAGCTAAACCTCATGGTGTCGGTCATGCTTACATCTTCATCCCAGCTATAGATCTTAGCTCCAGGATCAACTGAAGTCGGTCCCATGAATGGCCCCATATTGTAAGCTTCAAAGACCACCTGCTTGCCATCCGGAGACCACGATGGGTTGCTCTGAGTAGTAGTCGGGAACATGATACGTTTATTGTCGAAGTAAAGTCCACCAACATTCGGTCCTGAACCCTTGGCCAAATATGCTATACCTTTTCCTCCTTCGATATACTGGGGTGAGATTTTGATAGTATTGGTGTTGGTCTCTTGCTTTGTTTCTCCTGTTGCGAAGTCGACAGACCAGATTTGATTGACCGAGTCGCCCCATAATGCTACCTCCATTCAGGCCTTTGTGCATTAAGGATTACGTTCCGTGGGTGATTGGTGTCGGAGCACGTGATATTTTCAATTTAGGGTTTCTTCATACAGCCGAGCTCCGAACAACCAATCACACACACTCCACCCTAATCCTTTGCCCAAAGATGAGATCTCGAGTGCCGCTAATCCAAATCCAGTATAGTAAGAATTAAAGAAGGCACGTGAGATCATTCTAGCATACGAAGCGCCTGAAAGGAGGTAGCCATAATGAAGGATTTCGAACGCTGTAAGTTGTGTCCCGTTCCATGTCATAGTAGACTAGGCGTCTGCCATCTGGCGACCTGTGAAAGAATCAGTAAGCGTTCTGCTTCGGTAGAATTCAACAAGGCTGCGCGAGAAGAGCCCGCCGGCGATGAAGCCATTTCGGCTGATCTCTCAAGCTTTGCAAAGCCTGGTCACCTTACCATTTGGGTGATCCCAAGCAATGACCTGGTCTCGTTGCCACAAGCTTGAAGTCAGTCCCATTAGGTCTGATGGCGTAGATGGAGAGCTCTTGGGTATTCTCCCACCCAGTCCCGTCAGCATGTCCAAAGTAATCTGTGTTGCGATCGGACGTGAACGCGATCCATTGCCCGTCGGGCGACCAAGCAGGCTTGAAGTATCCATCCGGACTCCATGGCACTCCTTTCACGGCAGCTGTATTGGTCAAATTGTGAGTCTTTCCCTACCCATCGACAGTCCACACGTCAGCGGGCGATGATGGACGACCAGGTTTGTAGACAACGTACAGTAATTAAGTCTTTGATCCAGATGTTGGCCTTCCAACCGTTTGCCGAGCTCACATAGGCGAGTTTAGTGTTGTCAGGCGAAAGGACGCCTTGATCTTCCACCGAGGGCGTTGCCACAAGCTTCTCCAGCCCGCTGCCATCTGCTAAGACACGATACAGGTCCGCCTGCCCTCCTCCATTGCGCTCGGAAGTGAAGGTGATGTATTTGCCATCATGTGAGAACGAAGCATGATAGTCATATGCAACAGTCTGGTTGCCGAGAAGCTTTCTCATAGTGGTGCCATCGCTGTTGGCAATGTACAGTTCCGATGCGGCAGGAGCTAGGCGACTCAATGTCATGATGCCCCTTTTCCCAGCCGGAAGATCGTGCTTAGAAGGAAAGCCATTGGCGATGTCGACTTGCCAATCGTTCGATTCTAGTTGTCGTGCCCGAGTTCTGGTGAATGTGAACAGCACACACGCTAAGGAAGCAAAGCTGAAAAGCATGCCGAAGGCTTGCAAACGAGTGTAAGAAGCGAAATGCTCATTTGATACTGAGAGAGCAGCACTGTATTGAGGTTCAAGAGGTGAACCTGACGAGCCATGTGGAAGACTAAGATTAGTGACATCCTGGACACAAAAGACTCAGCTAGCCGGCTCGATAAAATAGATCTGATGAGATTGGCCCAGTACTGACAGGGCAGGTTGCCGAATAAGCTTATTCCTGCCATTGATCAACCTTGGAGGGAATACGAGCTCAAGTAGTCGGGGAAGAGTGAGAACCCTATATGGCGTTCTGAAAACCTAGATTTTTTATGCCTCTTCCAGGGCACAATGTGTGCAGCTGTTCTAGCCGCCACAGGCGATATCTTGCAGCGTAACACAATCAAGGAGAAATCGAATTCGTTCATTTCAACTCCTTTGGATGCAAGTAGGCAAGCGAGGTCTGCATGTTTTCGGGATGGTGGCCGGAGCAGTCACTATAGTGTAAGCAGCGAGAGCACTCGTTTCTCGTTCGGAACGGGCCTACTGGAATTAATACCTGGTCCGCGGAGGTCGACATTGCCAAACAGCAATCAGCAGGCATATTTCTAGCTGGTCCCGTTCATGTCAAAGCTTTTGTGGCTTTAAAGCCCGCTGGATTGCGAGACGATGGGCAACAGATCGTGAATCTGTGTCTCGAGGGACAGAATTCGGTATGATGCTGGCACAGCCATCCTTCACGAGACCTGTGGATTTACTGGTCACATTCGTAATGTCGATCGTATGCTCCGAGCTGAAATACAATGTGCGTATGCAAAGCGGAGTTCCGCAACGGTACTTTGTCAAGATCTGGCACTGAGTTTTACACGCAAACACCATGATTAGATGCTGAAGCATCAAGCGTCCTGGTCTGCCAGAAGATCGTTTTTGTACAAAGGCCATGCGATTCGTAATGCCCAGCCCAGTACTGCTCATTTCCAGCCTGAAGAAAGTTCGACAAGATCTTAGCTAGAGTGGTGAGGAGTTTTTAAACCATGGTCGGGTGTTTTACTCAGCTGGATACGCCCCGGAGCTTCAAGATCATGTCCAGCAGTCGCCACCAGATACGAGTGTGACCGGTTCATGCTACGTAGCGGAATGCGGTCCAGCCATCGTGGCGGTAATATCTCCATCTTCGCGAAACCCAGATCCGAGCCGAGAAGAGCTGTTGAGATGCAGTCAGTCCTTACCATCACCTGCGATCAATATGCATTTCTGCGTTATTCGTGACTTAGCCGCCTCTTGCGAGAGTTTGCTCCGTTCACACCCGTGATCATCTCGTGAATGTGGAGTCGACCGTGGACACGTCTCGCATAGTAGATGGCAGACGGAAGACATCGGCTTCTACAGATGGGCTTCATTCACCGCACTGAATGCAGAGACGCGAGCTTTTGGCGCCAGCTGTTACGAAGGAGTGCAAGTAGATCAACCCATACTGGGGTCAGTGCACGGACACGATATATCGTCTTCGAGAACACACACCCCTCGATAAACCCTCAAGCTGCGGATATAGCCAGCCTCTCCGACTAGACAGAGCCTTGTTTGCAATCAAACCTAGACTAGGGATAGAAGCCAAAATGTTGTGCTGATTTTTCTAAGTCCAACGCGTCAAATCTTCAGATTCTGTCTGTCTTTGTCCGCAAAAGAAGCAGGAAAGAGAGACAACTTGGCCCGACTTAAAACCACATTCAGCAGGAGTCTGAGGGTGCTTACTAGGTCGAATAAATCCGACAGCACCCTCATCCTCCGCGACCCCCTAACCACTGAACCCGGACCCTCACCAACCCTGACCCCGAACCTAACCCAACCCCCTAACCCTGACCCCGAACCCAGATTGGGTTTCGGAAGCTATTCTGAATGACCCCAGTATGGGTTGATCTACTTACTACTGTTACGAAGGACACACCAGACTCCAGCGGATTTGTATCCGGCAACCAGAAAGAGGCATCCCGACCGAGGTCGAACAATCGCTGCACCGGGACCATCTCAAAGCCAAGAGACCAACGACTGCCCAACGAAAATATTTCTCTCGTGATGTTCGCATGGCTTGTGGATCAGCACCCACTTTCTCGCACGTTTTGCTGATTGCACCCCGTGGAGGAGGGTTCCAAGACCGCGTGAAGACAATCTGGAGTTGCTGGAGAAACTCCACAAGGCCCACAGAAAATCCATGCATGTTCTTTCAGCCGCTTGAACGACATGACAACTTCTTTTCAGCCAGACTCTGTACAACGTGGCATCGCATTACCTTGTCTCACAACACCAAACGGTGCTTGACCGCAGTAAGACTTCCAAGGTAACGTACTCAAGCTACACCACGGCTGCTGGCAAGCATTTTCTTCGAAGTGCCACGCGATGCTTCCTCGCTACAAAGTGCGGAGGCGGTCTCTCAAGGCCTGCCAGCTGGAAGGATTCCAACCAATCTTTCCCCGTACTTTCCACGCGCCAAGGCACTTTGGCTGACTTCCAAGAACATTCCAAGACCTCGTTTGCAATCCTGACCTCACGTGGACAGAAAACATATCGGGAAGAAGTCCTTTTGTCGACCAGAAGACGGCAAGGGGGATTGTGGTCCTGCGACAAAAGAACCAGATCGAATGGCGCGAGAATTCACCGGGTTGTCCCTTGAAGTTTTCTCAGATGCCGATTGGTATTGCGCCTGGTATCGTGGATCTGCCGTCTTGAACGATGGATGTAGGTGAGGCACAGTGTTTAGATGTACGGACCAAAAAGGGTAGGAGAGCTCGTTAGCCAAGGCCTGGGCGACGGCAGAGGAATATCCATGACATCGCCGACCCTGGCTTGCAAGTGCGCGACTGTCAAAAGATTATGCAAGGTAACATGGCTGATAAGTGGTAGAAATTGTGTGAGTCGCACCGCGTACATATAGAAGCGGAAGGCGCGCTGTAACGGTGTTGCAGAGCACCTGCGTTCGTTGCGGAAACAGTACCACAAGCAGGAACGGCTGCTTTGCGCTTCACTTCTTCTTTGCACGTTGCATCTGGTCTCCAATTGACTGACTTTTACAATCACACCTCAAGATGAATTCCACCGGTGAACTGGCTGAGCCAGTCGCCAAAGGCACCTGGGCGACTGCCAAACAATCTTTCGGCGACCTCTTCAAATGGAAACAACGCGTCGAAATCACAAACGAGTATGGCGAGACAAGAACCGAATGGCAGACCCCCAAGCCTCTTCGAAACCCATTCTCGCTTTTCGCCTCATTGTCCCTGCAAGGCTGGATCTTCTTCCTCGTAGGCTTTGCCTCCTGGACGGCGGACGCATTTGACTTCCATGCCCTCTCAATTCAGACAACAAAGCTAGCAAAATACTACGACACATCAAACACCAATATCACAACCGCCATAACCCTCACTTTACTCCTCCGTTCCGTCGGCGCCGCAGTCTTCGGTCTGGCAGGTGATCAATTTGGCAGGAAGTGGCCCATGGTACATCAATAATGCCGATCAATCACTGGCATACGCTTGCTAATTGTTTGCAGGTCCTCAACATGATCATCCTCGGCATCCTCCAAATCGCCACAATCTACAGCACAACATTCGGCCAATTCCTCGCCGTCCGCTCCCTCTTCGGCCTCTTCATGGGCGGCGTCTACGGAAACGCCATAGCCATGGCCCTGGAAAACTGCCCCGTAGAAGCCCGAGGTCTAATGTCCGGAATCCTCCAACAAGGCTACTCCTTCGGCTACGTATGCGCAGCCTGCGCAAATCTCGGCGTAGGCGGAAGTGTAGAAAGCTGGAAGACCGTGTTTTGGATCGCAGCTGGCCTCTCAATCGGAGTAGGACTCCTAAGAATCGCATTCCCAGAATCCAAACAATTCGTCGAAAGGAAAAAAGCTGGACACAAAGGCGCCGCCCCAGGAGTTTTCTGGGCCGAAACGAAAAAAATGTTGGCGAAAGAATGGAGGATGTGTGTTTATTGTATCATTTTGATGACGTGGTTTAACTACTACTCTCACACGAGTCAAGATAGTTATACGACATTCATGAAAGATCAAAAAGAAATGGGAAATCGGGATGCGAGTATCGCGTCAATCTTAATGAAAACTGGGGCTTGTGTTGGAGGAACCATTATCGGATACTTATCTCAATGGGTTGGTCGACGTCGAGCTATGGTCGTTTCGGCTTTGATAAGTGCTTGTTTGATTCCCGCTTGGATTCTCCCAACTTCACTCGGAGGACTTTCTGCAAGTGGGTTTATGATACAATTCTTCGTCCAAGGTACGCCATCCCCCTTCCCCCTCCCCCAAACCCCATCCATACTGACATTCCCTTCTTCCCCTAGGTGCATGGGGCGTAATACCAATCCACCTCAACGAACTCTCCCCTCCAGCATTCCGCTCCTCCTTCCCCGGTATCACATACCAACTCGGAAACATGATCTCCTCCCCTTCCGCACAAATCGTAAACGCAATCGCAGAATCTAAGTACCTCACTGCTCCTTCAGGGGATCGTGTACATGCATACGGTCCGGTTATGGGTGTTGCTACGGCGATTATTGCTTTGGGAATTGCGGTTACTGCTGCCGTGGGACCGGAGAAGAGAGGAAGTCATTTTGAACATGCTGTTATTGGTGGTGAGACGAGGGCGAATGTTGATGAAAAAGTTGAGGATTTGGAGAGGGGGGATTCGACTTTTGATGATACGGCGGTGACTAAGGGTCCGGCTGTTGATGAGAAGAGGGAGGTTGTGGAGCAGAAGTAGATGTTGTATGCACCTCTAGCTTGAGGTTTTGATGCAGCACCAGATGGGTTTCGGTAGATTATGATGATGATGACGATTGATGGTCGAATGAGATAGACCTGAGATTAAATATGTCAACAGTGTTGTGCATCTGTGCTTCTCTTGTGCCTATATACATTAATGCTCGCCGCCGGTGGATATTTTCATCTAGGTATCAACAGGGTTCAAAAAATGCTAGACATTGGACATGTGAAATTATCGTCACAGGTATCCCAGACGCTTCATTGACCCACGCTATGAGTTCAATTGCACGTAATTGCCTACGAATATTATTAGCAAATCTGATCACAAGTCCAAGTATGAAGGGAATCTTACCAGGAAACTGTCCCTCCTTCCCATGAGCCTTGCCCCGCCACCACTCGTTCTGATTATCCGTTCTGCTCACAATCTCAATCTGATCACCAGTCCAGAACGAAAGATCTCCTTCGGCTTGTGCTTCGTAGTCGTATAGAGCAGTCACATGCTCGACGGCTGGCATTCCGCTCAGACGACCAGGCTTTGGCTTGGGAGGAGGTGGAGCGGGTTTAGATTTTGCTGCGGCGGCCATGCTTCCAGTTGTGTTCGATCGACCAATATCGCTCGTCTTTTCATCGTACGCTGGAGGTGGATTGTCGTAGGCTGATGCGTCTCCCATGGTAAGCCGCCGTTGTTCTGAGCTAGTACTACTGGCTCGGCCATTTTCGATTGCGAGGCGGTTCGGGTATTTCAGCGCTGGCTTCTTGAGACCTCCAGTAGTCTTGAATTTGACGATTGAGAGTGCTTCAGCTTGTTGCTGGATATCTCCGCGTTTCGCTTCGAATGCTTCTTCGATGTTGAGTGTCAAGTTGAAGTACCCGATATCGATGTTTTGCATCTTCTCATGTAGAGTGTAGAAGACGTTGAGTTGCATGTAGTAAAAGCTCTGGAAAAGTGGTCCGATGAATTCGCGCTCCAATCTGAACAGCTGCGGAAGATCCTCTTTGAGCAGGCTGTTGAAGTACTCGTACTCCTGTGTGGCCATTTCGACGTCGTTTTCCGCTTTGTATAGCGCCTTCTCATCCTTCAAAGACTTGTCCTTTTTCTCTTGCAGCTTCTTCAGATTGTTCCTATGTCGATCATAATCTAACTGCTTGTGATCGCGCTTCTGGGTAGTCTTTCGCACCACTTTGATGACCTCCATCAGCTCATCCGCAGGCTTGACTACTCTTGTCTCAATCATCTCGAGCTCCGGCTGAAGACTGGCTTTCAATTCCTGCACAATCACCTCGTACTCTTCGCAGGCTCGAATGCCCTCGGGATTGCCGTCTATCACATACGAATCGGGGTCACTGGCTCGTCCAGATATAGGCTGGTAGATCTCCTTGCACGCTTTAGAAAACTCGATCTGGTGGTCGAGCATGCCATTGATCGAATCGAAATATTTCTTGCTCTCATCGTGCAGTTTCTTGGTTTCCTTTTCCAGATCTGCAAATCGGCGCTCTGCGTCAATGTATATAGCGTCCTTGGTGATATCGCCCATATTAAAGCGCTGTTTGAACGTTTGAGGCGTCTGCCAAGCTGGTCAGCTCTTCCTGGTCCATCTTGCATTCACACGTCTCTAGGCAATCGCATACCCGCTGAGCGCCTTTCACAAAGCCTTTCCAACTCATCTTGGCGGTGTTGCTGCTATGCTATGGGGTAGAAGTGATTCGTAAATGCGTAGGAGGTATGCGACAGGCAGCAAAGCAGCAGCGAAGTCGAGGAACGATGTTGGCAGTGTGGTGGTATTCAGCGCAAGTGACGACGTGAGGCTTAGCAGCGATCTTGGCCGGTTAGCTCGGCGCAGTGCTGTATGATCTGTCGGTCCGTTTGCGGTTTGCGAGTTCTTCAGATGCGACGGCGGTGAATGTGGAGTTGTTCGCGAACAATTTATTATGGGCCCAAAGTCGATTCAGCAAGCCAACAAGCAGCAGCGTAATCTGTAGTCACGCACATGAAAGACTCCATATCACTTTCTTGGCGGTGGTTGCTCGGAGGCGTTTCTTGCCGTGGTGGCTTGCATGACGTCTCACGGTGAGTAGGGCTTGAGATTCACAAAGGCGTGCATAGCGGTACAGCGTTGATCAAAGATATATTGATAATTCGTATGCATCGGGTCGCAGTGTTACAGCTTCCATATCTTATCATAACGAATACTATGAGCTTCAGCACGTCCTTGTGACAGCCACCTATGGTGGATGTTCCATGCCCTAGAGTCGTTCAACCCGGAGCTTGAAGCACCGAGAGATTGGTTGCGGAAGTGCATGCCGCATCGGGAGTGGTTACTAAGCCGACGGCGAGACTAGACCCTCTAGCATCAAGCTCTCAAATGAATTCTGCCCATCGATACCTCCATCACTACACATCACCATGTCGCATCTCGCACCTAGCGCAGCCCGTCAGGCACTGCGACAATGCAGTCGCCGTCTATCGACATCAACACAGACCTTCGCCACACAAGCTCCCCGCGCGAGCATTGCATCGAGAGGGCGGAGAAATTATGTATCCGAATCAAGTCCAAAGAACGCCACTGTCAATGTTGAGCAGACAATACGGCAGGACCAGAAGGCATTCTTAGCAGAGACAGGCATCAGACCGAAGGATGCCACTCTACCACAAACTGGAATGCCCGGCGATGTGGCGATGAGTCCTTCCGCTGGAATACTGAAGCAGGCCACTGTCATGGACCAAGGAACTCGACCCATATATCTTGATGCACAAGCGACGACGCCCACAGACCCAAGAGTATTAGATGCTATGCTTCCATACTTCACCGGCTTATATGGCAACCCACATTCGCGGACGCACGCGTACGGATGGGAAACAGATAAGGCCGTGGAGGACGCTCGAAAACACATTGCAGATTTGATCGGTGCCGACCCGAAGGAGATTATCTTTACGAGCGGTGCTACAGAGAGCAACAACATGAGCGTAAAGGGCGTCGCACGTTTCTTCAAGAAGGGTGGCAAGAAGAATTACATCATCACAGCACAAACCGAGCACAAGTGCGTGCTTGACAGCTGTCGACATTTGCAAGACGAGGGATTTGATGTTACGTACCTGCCCGTGCAGTCGAATGGTCTGGTCAGCATGGAAGAGTTGGAGAAGTCAATTAGGCCTGAGACCTGCCTGGTGTCTATAATGACTGTCAACAACGAGATTGGTGTTGTGCAGCCTATCGAAGAGATCGGCAAGCTTTGCCGAAGCAAGAAAATCTACTTCCACACCGACGCAGCACAAGCTGTTGGAAAGATTCCTCTCGATGTGAACAAGATGAATGTCGATCTGATGTCTATCTCTGGCCACAAGATCTACGGACCAAAGGGTATTGGTGCATGTTATGTGCGAAGACGGCCGCGTGTCAGAATCGATCCCATCATCTCCGGCGGTGGGCAGGAAAGAGGACTTCGATCCGGCACTCTAGCACCTCCGCTCATCATCGGCATGGGCGAAGCTGCTAGAGTATGCAAAGAAGAGATGGAGGTAAGTACCAAACATCCTACTGTTGCACGAAAGTGCTTTCCGCGCATTGAAATGATTATTCGCTTTAAACATGCATGGCTTTCTGAGCGCGCTTTGACCGGCGCATGGCTTGCTGAACGTAGCAGGGGTTATGATCTTCTTGTTTTGCACTCGCTCTTTATCCTCAACATCATCTTATAGAGCTTCTGCTAACAATTTCACAGTACGACAGCAAACGCATCGGCGCTCTCTCAAAGAAGCTCACCGATGGCCTCCTCGCCATGGAACACACATCACTCAACGGTGACCCCAGTCGGCATTACCCAGGCTGCGTCAACGTCTCCTTCGCTTACGTCGAGGGCGAATCCCTACTCATGGCACTGAAGGACATTGCCCTAAGCTCTGGCTCTGCATGCACATCAGCATCGCTAGAGCCTTCATACGTGCTCCGAGCATTGGGTAACTCCGATGAGTCAGCACACAGTTCTATTCGGTTCGGTATCGGCCGCTTCACGACCGACGCAGAAATCGACTACGTTCTTGACGCTGTGAAGAACAGAGTTACGTTCTTGCGTGAGCTAAGTCCTCTTTGGGAACTTGTGCAGGAAGGTGTGGATTTGAATACCATTGAGTGGTCGCAGCACTAGATTGCATGGAGAGAGATGGCAGGCGTTGAGATGATATCCAATTTGTACAGTCTACCACGGCTAAGGGCTCTGGCGCTGGGAGAAGCACATGATCATAACGACCGGACCGCCACCAGAAAATATCAAATATGTATAGTGTGTAAAATATGAGGGAATGACAAAACCAAACCCTTCTCCAGTCCTACTTATGCTATGATATTCTTGACCATGAGAACACTTTCCCCCGACACAAAATCACAAATGGAGCGATGTCTCCTTCAGTCCCAGGAAGAAAAGTGTTCAATTTCAAGGCTTTTTAACTGAGAAACATCCTCGGGATTCCTAATACATGGTTCATTGTACAATTCTATGCTAACTAATGCCTGCAATATGGGTATCTCGAACAGAAAACAGAAAAATCACGCTCGCTGCTCAATGTCTCATGCCATGCTGTGCTGTACATCCATGCATGCTCTTCTTTCATTACTCGTCCATCCACAGCATTCGCCTTCAATTACATTTCTCTCAGCAGACCATTAGAACAATCTATGCCTGCATTGGCTGGAGGCTCGGATCCAGAAGGCCAGCCTGCATCTCAGTCTCCAGCCTTCTCTTCAAAATCTGATCTGCGACGTCCGTGTCTTCGGCATGAATATCCGGATCATTGAGCGCTTCCTCGATGTCGTCGACATGCCAGCCATGGGTCATCTCCATATGATAGCCAAGCTCATGTTCCTTGGTGAAACGCATTTGACAGCCACGCGATGGTGCGAGGAGGCAGGCGAAGGGACGTTGTTGTTCGTAGCCGTAACCTGTGATCAGGGAGAGGGTCTTGTCGTACTCCGGCACAGCGGGGATGTCGTCCATTTCTACATCGTTTTCGGCCTCGTCGGTCTTTGGTGCGAGCTTCTTCGGAATCTTCTTGCTCTTCAGATTGGTTGGTTTCAGACCCATATGCTGGGTTCTGACGTGGCCGATCAGTCCTTGCTTTGTGACGACAGCCAGACCGCAGCCGACGCCATTCCAGCCTTCGACCTTGTTGTTACCGGTGAGGTTGAACTCGCCGCAGACGAACTTCTTCTCTTTTGTGTGCGCGCTCTTGATGTGCTGATCGACGTTACCTTTCTTCGTGAAGCCAAAGTCTAGTGAAGATCGGATGCAGCCTTCGTACGGGCACACGTGCTTCTTTGGCGGCTTAGCTGCTGCTGCGACATCGGGATCTCCTGAATGCACAATGTCCATGTGTGCAGACAAGTCCTTAGCACTTCTGCATTTCTTGCCGCACTGTGTGCAGGTAGGCGGGTGGACTAAGGTATTGTGGCGCTGCAGATCGTGATACGTCGGGAAGCTGACGATGTAGGCGACGGGTGTCTGGGCTGGTGTGGGCTCGTTCAAGGTGAGGGAGTCGAACATGTCCTGGTCGAGATCTTGACGTAGGAGATCTTCTTCTGTCGGCAGGAAATCAACGTCGAGCTCGTTGCCGATGGGCATGAGCTGGTCAATCGGCGGCTGTCCGGCCACTGTACAGATCTCACACCAATATTTCGGAGCTTCATGAACTCGTGCCTCGTGCCCGCGTAGCTGACCGGGAGTTGCAAACGCCTGACCGCAGATATCTCCGTCCGGCAATTCGCGCTTGCATAGATACGATTCCTCTCCCAAATGATCTTTCTTGATGTGACGTTGAAGTGTCTCCTGCTTGCGAAACACCTTGCCACAGCCCTCCCAGCTGCATGTAGTCTCCTCTTTCCCTTGATGCCTTGCAATGTGACGCTTCAGCTTCGTAGCGGAAGGAAATGTGAGGCCACAAGGCGCGCGTGATTGGGTCTGATCATTGTAGACCTCGTACTCGCAGATAAAAGTGCTGGAGCCATGCCTGTCCTTGACATGCCGGTTGAGGTGTTCTATCTTGTAGAAGCTCTTGTCACAGCCATCTTCACTGCATGCGTAGGGTCTCTCGCCAGTGTGAGTGTTGATGTGAGCCTGAAGACGGACGGGCCGGTCGAAAGCCTTAGTACAGCCCTCAAACGAGCATTGGTAGCGTTTCGCACGCGGCTGGCTCTTGCTCCGCGCACTCGATGCTTCGGTCAGAGGAGTTTCGGTGTCGGCGATCGTGGCAGTGGCAGCAGTGTCGCTCTCTGCAAAGGAAGGCACATCGGATGCGGCAAAGGACGAAGCGTCGTCAATATCGTCGTCGTATCGTACTCGCTTCTTGCGGGGTGAGATGTCCACGTGCAATTCGCCCAGCGGAGTGCTGATGGGAGCACCACGCTTCCGCTTTGCTGGACTATGCGCCATTCTCGCTGTCAAGCAATGTTGAAGTGCATGAGAAGAAAGTAAGCAAGATCTCAGTCGGCGATTTCAAAGATAAATTTAGAGTTTTGTGGAGGTCGGTAGGGCTGGGCTGGGCCGCGTCTGAAGATCCCTGCATCAAAAACGCGATCCTTGTCTCGCCGTTCTTTCTTTGATCGCAAGCAACAAAAAGCACACCCTACCAACGACCAACATCTCGCGCACTTCCATTCGTCGCACCAAAACCAACCTCGTTTCGACACCTCCCTACGCAACAGCAGACAAGATGGAGTACGAGGGCGGCGAAGATGATATGGTCGAATATGGCAACCTCGAGTATGCGCTCCCAGAGCTGGAATGCGATCGCAGGAGACTAATAGGTCTACAGAGATGTCGAGGATAACTTGATCGAAGAGCAAGAGTATGAGGAGAACTGGGACAATGGTATGCGCTCGCAGTGATAGGTCACGGCCTGCAGACTGGGTCGCGGCGCGCATTATCTTCTCTGGGGCATTTCTAACTGGTGGCAGGCGAGGATGGCCAACCACAGGAGCAGCAGTTGAACAGCACCGACTACGCCGATGCGAACGCGAACAACATAGTGCCCTCTGGTGAGCAAGCAGGCGCCAACACGGTCAAGAGCGTGAAGAGCAAAAAGATTGCCAACGAGAAGAGGACTACAACGCCGTACATGACCAAGTACGAGCGTGCAAGAGTACTGGGAACGCGAGCATTGCAAATAAGGTATGGTGGTTAGGAAGTCGTGGCTTCAGCAGAGCATACTAACCTGGTTTCACAGTCTTGGTGCTCCAGTACTGGTCGATGTGGAATCGGAGACCGATCCGCTCCAGATCGCTTTGAAAGAGCTCCGTGAGAAGAAGATTCCGCTGGTAGTGAGGCGGTATCTTCCAGATGGCTACTATGAAGACTGGACCTGCGAAGAGTTGCTCTAGAAGATGATGAAAAATTGCCTAGGACATTTGGCAAATGTTCTTCAGAAGGCCTCCAATCGATATCCCCAATGCTTCTACCACGACCACAAGACTGCGCTACGGTATCCTTAGCCGCCAAAAAAGCTCGCAAGCGGCTGTTGAGCGGAGTCAGCTCCATGCTCTTCCGGGAACCCTGCATACGGCCTCGTTACGATACACAACAACCAGGACTCAAGTTCTTGAAGCACTCCGCGATTTTCTGATCAGAAACGGCGTGGCATTGATGAGCCTGTGGAGAGTATGGCCCAACTCACAGTGCTGCACTCTTCGCTCGGATCCAGGGCATGGCGAGGCTGGAGAGGAGATATATGACGAACAATAAAAAATTCGTGCGGCTTGATCCTTTGAGCAGAAGAGTTCTGGTTCATGTAGCGTGCTCGGGAACTATTGCCTTTTCTCGATGTACCTTCCCTCCATGCGAGCCAGGGACGTCACAAAGTTCCCCACCAAGAATCACCCCTCACTACTGACCATTCAGTCGCAGAATTATTTCTAGCAGAACACTTGTATGCAACTGATACTCAAACAAGTCTCTTCCTCTTTCTGCCGCAAAAGCTTTCTTTCTTCTACCCGATTGACTCTTCGACAACACAGCAATATGGCATTCGAAACGCAATCAACTATCAACAGCTTCGGCGGCAAGCTGCTCAAGCTTCAGCACAAGGTATGCTGTGACATTGAGTACTGCGAGTTGAATAATTACTAAATGAATCTACTTGACAGTCACAAGTGCTTGGCTGTGACATGAAGCTCAACCTTTACCTCCCGCCCACCGCGAGCTCTTCGAAACCAGCACCCGCCCTCTTCTATCTCGCAGGCTTGACATGCACTGGCGACAATGGCGCAGAGAAAGGATTCTTCCAAAACAAGGCTTCACAAAAGGGCATCGCAGTGGTATACCCTGACACAAGCCCACGAGGCTTGGGCATTGCAGGCGAGGACGATGCATACGACTTCGGCTCAGGCGCAGGCTTCTACGTCGACGCCACAAAGGAGCCATACTCGAAAGGCTACAAGATGTACAGCTACATCACGAAGGAGCTGCCGGAGGCGCTCTTCAGCCACTTTAAGGAGCTCGATGGCAACAGAGTCTCGATCTTTGGACACAGTATGGGAGGTCATGGAGCACTCACACTTTTCCTGAAGAACCCAGGAAAATACAAGTCGGTCTCCGCATTTGCACCAATCTCGAACCCATCGAAGTGCCCATGGGGTGAGAAGGCATTCGGTGGTTACTTTGGTGATAGCGACAAGTCGAAATGGGCAGAGCACGATGCGACCGAGCTCATTGCGCAATATCCGAACGACACAGATATTTACATCGATGTCGGCACTGGTGACAATTTCTACAAGCAAGGTCAACTGCTCCCAGAAAACCTGGAGAAGGCAGCGAAGAGTGCTGGAAAGAAGGTGACTGTCAACTACCGAGACGGCTATGATCACAGCTACTTCTTCATCTCAACATTCGCGGACGACCATGTAGAGCACGCCGCCAAGTACCTGCTTGCGTAGTGAGTGGACTTTCTTCGAAATCACAGCTGCGTTTGAGCGCAGGCTGATGGACTGTTTTCCATAGCGACAACCCGAGAAAACGGCAAAAGTTGTAGATGACTGTAAATGCAAGGATCATGGGTCGATAGATGAGCCTAAATGTAGTCACGATGTACGAAAAGAAGATGTACAAGTACACGAACTTCACTGTGAACGGTGCCTTTGATCCTGCCGGCTTTATGGCGTGGCTGCTCCAGAATCCTGAAGCTTTCCAGGGACCCGCTCGGAGACATTCCACACGGCAACCTCAGCTCGTCATCTCCCAAACAATACACTGAACCCAGCACTTCGACGAAGACTCCAATCTACGGCTTCAATCAGACAATCATGAGAATGTGATGAAATGTAATACAGCCGCTGCTTGAACACAACAATATGCCATCTCCAACTGGTGGTGTCAGGAAGAAATCGAGCAAACCGATCACGCGAAACCGTGAATCTCTGACTTGCGTTGAATGCCGGACAAGAAAGCTCAAATGTGACCGACAGCTGCCATGTAGCTCTTGCACAAAGAGAGGAGATCCGTCAAGCTGTTCATATAACAGAACGCCCGGGAGAAAGGAGATTGCAGAGACCAGCAAGGCATCACGAGCTGAAAGCAGACTCCAGCACCTCGAACAACTGGTACAAGATCTTGTCAACACACAAGGTCCGGAGACCACACCCTCCGATGGCTCCACACGACTTGAAAGGAGTGATGTTGAGGATGGCACCTCCATATACACTGGGCCGACTCATCATGCCGCCATGCTAGAGGACATTGCTGAGCTTCGAAATGTGATTGGCGAGCAAGATATCGACTTTCAATCTTACGGATGTGCCAATTTATACTACGACTCTGATGTACTCTTCGGAAGCATACCAGCCTTCCCGCTACCAGTCATCCTGTCTCGTTACTTGCCTTCGAGGACAGAATGTGATCGGCGGCTCGCCATCTACTTCCGAGCTGAAGGCATCGCGTCGCCATTCATCCACGTTGGCAACTTCCACAAGCAGTACGAAGCTTTCTGGCATAATCAATACGGGACATCGCCTCTCTGGATATCTCTGCTCTTCTCGATCTTCCATCTGTCTGTGCGAAGCGGACCATATGTACCGTCTGAGCAGGACAAACCTCTCGAATTTGGTCTTGCAGCTGCGCACTGTCTGGCAATTGGGAGGTACAATAGGCCTCAGCGATTCGCCGTCGAAGCTCTGACTACATATATCCAAGTCAAGCTTGTAGAAGGACTTTACTTGTGTCGCAGCCTAGGCATGCTGATGGGCACACTGGCACAGCTTGCATTCTGCATGGGCTACCATCGAGATCCAGATCACTTTCCGAACATTACGCCATTTGAGGGCGAAATGCGACGCCGAGCATGGTCAGTCCTCATCCAGCTTGATCTCTTGAACTCTTTTCAACTCGGTCTACCAAACTGTGTGCATCGCAGGACCAGTTGGGACACTCGGATACCAGGCAACTACCACGACTTTGACCTAGATCCAGAGATGAAAGCTTTGCCACAGCCAAGACCAGACTCAGAAGTGACAAAGATCATGTTTTACAATTCCAAGCACAAACTCATGGGCGACTTCGAAAAGATCTTGCAGCACTCCATGCGTACGAACGAAATGGTCCAGCAATCCGAGCTGGTCACTCTCGATGAACAGCTGCGAGCAACTTATGAATCACTTCCTGAAGTCCTCCGCTGGAAGAACGTATCCCGGTCAATCGCAGATCCAATCATGTTGATCGTCACAAGACGCTGTATTGAACTGATGTATGAGAAATGTCGCTGCGTACTACACCGCAAACACATCACCTCCGGTCGAGAATCCAGTATCGGCATAGCTTTTGACGCAGCTCGAGCCATCGTTACATCTTTCCTTGACATGTACCCAGAATGGAAACCCGGAGGACAATTCTATAACGATCGTTGGCTGATGAGCTCTATCACATGGCATGACTTCCTCATGGGCGTGACGACTCTCTGTCTCATTTTGTGTCAAGATCGCAAGACTCCCGTCACGTCGATCAGCATGGAAGAGAAGAGGACTATGATTGACTTGTTGAAGGAAGCGGAGAAAGTCTGCCATGAGAAGAGGGAAGAGAGCAGTACTGGCGTACGAGCGGGCAAGCTGCTACAAGCTCTTTTCTCACAGATGGACGCCTCAGAATTGGATCCAGGTTCCGCTACCACAGACGTACAAATGCCTTATCCGGGACAGAACCTCCAAATGGAGCAACAGCAACAGCAGCCAGAGTTCGACATCTTCGCCGACTCAACAGCATGGCAGAATGTCTTTGACAACCAAGAATGGGCGTTTATGGAAGACTTTCTTAACACGAACTTCGACAGTATCTAGCCAGGTATCACAAACAAAAAACATTCTTCACAATCTACAACTTCGACCCACCATCCCAAACCTCACTCAAATCCCTCTTCGGCAACGTACTCTCATGCGCCCCTTTTCCCCCTTCTCCTCTCTTCCACCCCCAAGCCCTATCCTTCTCAACCCCATTCCCCTCCCCACTCAAAACTTTACACATATACTTCCCCAAAATCGGCAAGAATTTATAAGAATGAAAACTTCCTCCAGCCGCTATATACAAATTTCCTAATCTTGGATCCGGATGTTTAGTCAACAACCAATCTTGTGTCGGAGTTATAGAGTCCCAACATATTCTCCAATATTCAGGTTCTCGATCTGAAGTGAAGGGTGTCATGATGTTTGATGTCATGTTTTTATGCATTTCTTGCTTCAGGATTGTTGGGACGATGTGTTGAGATATGTCTGAGGGTGGGACGGAGATCGTATGACCGGAAGATGTGGTTGTATTGTTGGTGAATGTATTCGCGTTCGTGTATTTTAGGAGTTTGTTGTCCCTGGGAGGTGGAATGACTTCTCCCTTCTCTCCATATACCACGACGGGCATTTCGGATAATTCTGACATTTGCGCATCGGACATAAGGTAGTGGACTACTGCTACGCCTGCGGCTGTGACTTGTCGTTCAACTCGGTCTGGAAACGGGATGGAGAGGAGATCTTCGATTGGGGAGAGGAGGTGGGATGTCCAGGCTCCTGTTGCTAAGATGATTTTCGAGGCGGTGTATTCTTCTCCAGATTTCGTGCGGATGGCGGATATCTTATTGTCTTTGTGCATTAAGGAGGAGATTTCGCTAACGACGTAATTTACGCCTCGAGAAATCGCTGCGTCCATTATACTTGCTGTAGCAGCTGCAGCATCACACCAGCCTGCTTCGGGGTTGAAGTATGCGTTTTTGAAGCCTGAGGTATTTGTGCCTTTGAGGATGCCGTTCCAGTGGTTGGGGAGATCTTCGAGAGCTACGTCGCTGGTTGGATCATTGCCTCTTTCTTTAAAGACTTGGCGTATTCGAGTTGCTAAGTCGCTGTCGTTCTCATCGAGCATAATCCAGCCTGTTCGATGGTAGTAGTCCTTCAGCTCTGGCCAGTTTTGCCATGCTTCCATTGCTTCGTAGGCGAGATCGGCGTAGAAAGCACTGCTGTAGTCGGCTCGAATGATTTTGTTGATGTCTGTGCTTGCTGCTGGTTCTGGTGGTCCTGGGGTGCGGTCGATGACTGTGATTTTTGAGGCATCTTGATATGTCTTGGCTAGGTGAAAGGCTGTCGAGGCTCCGAAGACGCCTGCTCCTATTATGAGTACGCTTTCTTCTTCTGGTGGCATTTTTGATATGAGTTGTTCGACGGAGGTTTAGCAAGAGTTGATGGATGATTGTAGCAGGTTGTAGACATTTTAAACCTTGCCCTATCGGGTTATGATAGGCATTTCGTGCCATCGTGAGCTTTCGAAGTAGCCTCTCGTTCTAATGCTGCTGGAGTAATCCATTTCCGAATAATGTAGAGTACTTACCGGAATTCTCTCAGTGAATTGACTTACCTTTGTATCGAAGTTGAGTCGATGCGCGGTCTTCTGTAAGAGTGCCAGGACTTTCTAAAAGCTGTGTGCCTAGCAAAGGTGGGTCCTGCTTCAGTGCTGTTTGTTCATAAACAATGATATGAGTTCGTGCATCGAAAAGAAGAGCTCGACAACATGAGCAAATACGTGCCGCCTGGACGACGCCGGCAGAGCGAGTCGAACGCCACTGTCGGCGAGAAGCTGGACGACCATCTGCTCTCCTTAGAAGATGTCCGTCACTACTTCTGGCCAGTCGACAACGACAACGATGCGAAGCCAGGCAGGTTCGCGCAAGCACTCAGAGGCACTCTGAACGACTCTGCTGCAACACCTGGTCAATTGAGCTACGTCGTATTGTTCACGGGGGCAAATCCAAGATGGGAAAATGATCATATCATCTTCACAAAATCGAGTCTCGATCTGCTGCCAGCTCCAAGTGACGAGAAGGAGAGCGAAGAAGGTGGAGCAGAGCCCGAAGCAGTTGACGACTCAAAAGATGAGAAGGCCGCTTCCGCACCGATCGCAGTCTTCAAACAGGGTCGTGGTCCTCAAGTCGCGCGTGTCTATGAGTTCGATGGCTGGTACCAAATTGATCGTGTCCAATTTCTAGAGCCAAAGTCACCAGAGCTGGTGCGAATGCTCGAGCAGAAGTGGTCCTTTACTGATTCTAGAGGCAACGTCCGCCAGAAGCAACGCGATCCCGTCAAGTGGAATGAGAGCTTGGGTATGCGCTGGGCAGTGCTGAAACTCGACAAGGACGAGTTTACACAAAAGGAGCGTGGTAAGCAATATCCAAATCCGAGGACCTTTGAGTTCCCAGTAGAACGACCAGCAGTCTAGTGTGATTATGCTTGCTCGGAGTGACACTGATCAAGAAGCTACGCTGACCGAGATGTGCGTCTTCTTAGGTCCTCCAAAGATTGAGACGGTTCCGGACACGGAAGTCGATGAATCTAAGCCTGGCAAGAAGAGTGTGAACGAAATGTTGGCAGAAATGAGGATGGGTGATACTGGCAAGGAAGCTGCTGAGGCTGCTAGTCAATGAGGCTCTTTGAATTGAGGTTACTTCTTTCAGCCCGACCAGTAGCAACTCGATCGAGGAAGTATTCTCGTTTGGTTGTGCTCCAGATTATCGTGGTGCATGGCAGCCGAGAAAAGAAAGATCCCTCGGCGAGGGAAGAAGTTCTGCAGCCAGGCTCATCTATGCAGACGAAGTGTAGTCTGTACTTCAGCGCAGTCGTGTCAGAAGCAAAGAACATTGCGATATCATCGAATCAACACCAGTGAAGTGTGATAGCAATAGCACAGAGGGAAGCAAAGGAAGGGAGGATCGAAAGTGCCACGTTTTTTAAGCTCTCGGGACCCAGCCACACCCTCCCAGGCACGCTGCAGGTCATCATCGAGCCTAGGTAGCTGGAGCACTCGCGTAGCATCTTACACCTGGCACATACTTTCCAAAGAAATGCCTTTCCCTCGATAACATTGACTAAACAATCGCCTCGCGCAATACTATCGCCACCATGAATCCCCTCCTCTACTACTCCCTCGCCATCTACCTCTCCGCAGCGACAGCAGCCGCCGCGTCATCATCCAAAGACTCCACGAAACCAGACAACAAGCCATGCACAATTACGTCTCCAACCACCGGCTCATTCTTCGACCTTACCGGACTCCAAATCCAAGATCCCGCGCAAAGTAAAGCAAAACATCCGCGCGACTACAGTTGGAATGCCACGGGGTACGATGTGGGATATAACTTCACGATCAACTTCTGCGGGCCAGTCGTTGAGCCGGTGGAAGATGTTGTGGGCATTGAGAAGAACTTGTGGAGGAACGTAAGTGCATATTATAAGCAGGGTGGGAAAGTGTATTCTATGGGGTGAGTGCTGTTTGCGCGATGGGAAAGGGATGGGCGGCTAGCTGACAGAAGTGTATAGGCAGCAGAACTCGGCATTGGTGATGAGAGGGAGGAAATTGGTCTTGAATTACACTGATGGGTCGCCATGCGATTCGGCAGGATCCAAGAGATCGCATTTAGTGGAAGATCTCATGGCACGAGAGATCATTGATGACGATGATGACAAGAAGAAGGGCAAAGACGACAAGAAGAAAGAGGATGATGATGACAAGAAAGACTCGAAAAAGTCTTCGGGACGCACAAAGAGTACTGTGATCAGCATGCTATGCGACAAGGATCCACTGGCACCTACGCTTCAGCTGAGCTTTGTCGGAACGATGGATGAATGCACGTACTTCTTCGAGGGACGATCGAATGCAGCCTGCGCGACAGCGAATACGACTAAGAGCGGTTCACTGAATCCTTCAGGTGTGTTTGGTGTGATCGCAACGATTGCAATCATCGTATACTTTGTGGGAGGTTGCGTGTACAATCGTGCGGTACTGCAGCAGAGAGGCTGGCAACAGGTGCCGAATTACAATATGTGGGCGAGCATATTTGGCTTCTTCAAGGTAAGAGGATTCGTGTTCTGACCTGAGCCTGGATCTTGTACTGACGTTGTCTTCCAGGATCTTTTCATCATTTTAACTTCGTCTTGCGCACGATTCATGCCCTCGAGAAGAGGCTACAGTAGAGTCAACAATGGTCACGGGAACATGAACGGCCGAGGTCGTGCTCGAGGAGACAGCAGCGATGCCGAAAACAGATTGATTGACGAGCTCAATGAAGAGTGGGAAGACTAGATTGCATTGGGTTGATTTCTCATAGAGAATCGAGAATTCTTCATGAACACAACAGGGTTTGCCACTGGAGATTTCAGTCCCTTTCCCATTGACAGTTGCCCGCTGATCCTGAACGACTCTTGAAGGCGAAAGGTAAAGGCAAGGTGATGGTAAGACCCTTTCTACGGCCAGGTAATACGCAGTCAGCACACGAAAGGAAAACTCCAAAGAAGCTGTACAGCGAAGACATAGTCAAGGGCATTGAACGTGAGCCTGCATGAGTAATGCTTCAACCGGAGTAGCGATTAGCACGAAATCCCGAAAGCAATAAAATGTGTCGAGCAACGGACGAACCTGACAACGGACGAAGACCGAAACCGAGGCAGCCATTTCTTCGGAAATGCTTGCGACTATACTCCTTCCTACGGCAATGATCATCCAGGCCCGACATCACCTGGACACTCATGAAATACCACTTCTTCCCTCCTGTTGAACGGAATGCGCCTTCCTAGCAGCAACGCTTCCGCGAAAATGTCTACCCAAGGACTCACAACATATATCCTTTACCACTACCCCTACTCAATCTGCTCTATTCAGGTCCGCTACGCCTTTGCAAATCGTGGCGAGCCCTCCAATCAGCAGAAAGCTATACAGCTTGACGAAAGAGCCATTGACATTGGTCCAGCTCACGAGCAACTCTCCGAACACTTTCTGTGCGAAGTCAACGAGAATGGCGAAGTCCCAGTGCTCGCATTCGCAGACGGCTCAAATCCACCGATACCAGAAAGCGTGGATATCACCTACAAGCTCGCCGAGAGCTATCCTTTGATGATCCCCAAACATTGCGAGAATGAAGTCAAGCGGTTGCTTGCAAAACTGCACGAGATCAGCTTCTTCGCGCTCACTTTCTCTACAATGAAGAAAGGTCCTGGCTCGAAAGGCCAGGATGCGAATCTGGCTCTTCTTAAGGAAAAGCTGCAGAGCGTGGATGTCAGTGAAAGATATCGAAAGGCTATACAACACAAGATCAATTGGTACGCTTTTCAAATTCGTGCTAGTCACTGCAAAATCCACTAACCATTGGTTTCGCGCAGGATTCAAAGCAACAAGATCTCAGCCTTGACAGAATCCAACGTCTCACAGACGATTCTCCAGACTCAAGATCTCATGACTGAAGTCGAAGAAGAGTTGAGAATATCGAAGACTTCATGGATTCTCGGAACAGCAGAACCCACAGCTTTCGATTCTCATTTCGTGACTTTTGTGGCGAGGTTGCAGGACGTAGGTCGTGACAATCTTGTTCCAGACTCGGTGGCGAGATATGCCAGTATGGCCATGACTTTACCGCAATGGAAGGAGGTGATGCAGGACAGGAAGACGACACCACCGATGCTCGGGTAAGAAGAGTTGATGTGCTGTTTGCAGGGGTATTGTTTCTGCCGAAGATTGTCCAGGCGAAGGCGAGGTTCAAGGACTGTATCATCTATCAACGAGACTTCCTTAAGGTGGATGAGATGTGATGATATTCCTACTTCGACTCGCGCACCGAATAAACTTTTTCCTCGTTTGCATCTTGATGGTGTACTTCCTCGTCTTGAAAATGGACGTTCAAGATATCGACCAGGATCTGTCACGCATTGTAAGCTAAACACCACATTAGCGAGCACCCACCAGCTTGACCCACTGAAGACTTAGGTACAGCAGATGGGGTACGGTAAATCAATACCATGACCTACGACTCATCTTCCACCTCACCTCATCACAATGTCTTCAAAAACAATCTTTCTCTTAGGGGCCACAGGATTCGTCGGAAGTTTTGTCACCGAACTGGTGCACCAAAAGTATCCAGAGCATCGCCTAATCGCTCTCCTCCGAAACGTGACACCAGAAAGAACTCAAGAACTCCGCTTCTTACATCCAGATGTTGAAATCTTGGAGGGAAACCTCGAAGACCGCAAATTGGTCTCCGAAACAGCAGAGAAAGTGGACATAGTCATCCACGTCGCGCATTCGGACCATGAACCTTCTGTTTCCGCAGTCTTGGAAGGCCTGACAAAGCGATCAGCTGCTAAAGGTGAAGAGCCTCCGATATACTTGCACATGTCAGGCTGCGGCATCATAGCCGATAACGCTCGAGGAGAACCCATCCCACGAGAGTCAATCAAAGAATGGTCAGACCTCGATCTCTCTCTGTACGATTGTCCTTCTGAGAATACTCATCTCCCGACTGATAAGGCGATTTTCGAAGCTGGGATTAGGAAGGAGAACCGTATCCGGACGTTGATTGTGTTTCCAAGTCTGATTTATGGATTTGGAAAGACTAGGAAGAGATCTGGGATGTGGGTTCCAATTTTCACTGAGTTCGCGAGGAAAGCTGGGCATGCTGGGACTTGGGGGCCGGGAGAAGTTACGCAGTATGCTATTCATGTGAAGGATGTGGCGGATGCGGTGATGATGCTTTTGGGTGCTGCTTTGGAGGGGACAGTCAAGGGTGGGGAGGATGGGTTGTGTGAGTCGTACTGATGTTGCGAATGATGACGACCTTACTGACTGAATTGTCTAGTTTTCGCGACGACGAAAGAACCGAATATGACTTGGAAAGAGATCAATGATGTTCTTGGGGAGATTTTGTTCAAACGGGGAGAGGTGACGCAGCCTGGATCAAAGCCTTTCCCGCCGGAGATAACTGAGCCGCTTGGTGACTGTGAGTAGCATCTTTGATCGTGCAGCAGACCAGAGATTGACTTTGTATCCAGATGGATGGTCGCTGCTGGGCAGTAATGGCTTTGCGCGGCCAGACAAGCTCACGGCGATGGGCTGGAAGCCGGAATGGACGAAGAAGGTACTACTCCGCGAGGTGCTTTACGAGATGATTGAAGATGGCGTCGATTCCCATCGGACGCATTGAGAGATGACGAGGACGTCAGAGTTATGGCACCGGTGTTTTGTGAATCATAGCAGGGTGAAGAGGGAAGGAGACGCTGGACAGTTGGAGAAAGAGCGTCTGAAATTTGAGACAATGCTCTACACTACTCCTCTTTCGGGCTTGCGCCTCGACGTGAGACTAGTGAGATTGGCTCGAAAAGCTTCTTCCTACTCCTGATTCCCACCTTCCAACTCCACATGCTGTGGCAAACACGTTCACCGTGAGCCAAGCAGATAGCGCATGTTCTGCGTCCGACGATGATATACTCTTTGTCTAGACGTTTCACGCCTTCGGCTTCGCGCCATTCATTAAGCTCTTGTCGCAAGAAACAGAAGCTTCCGCCGCGGCCAGCTTGTAGGCGCCATGGATCTAGCTGAGCATTCAGTTGCCCACCAATTCCTCTTCTTAAGAGCAGTCTTTCTATTCTGATTACAAACCATTCGTCGTCCGAGACACCAAAATTACTCCATATGGCGGCCAAAGGGTATGGTAGAGGATGTCAACCTTGCTGTACAACTACTGAGGAGCAATACTCTAACTCCTAGCTTCATACCCCGTCGATCAGGGACGCGACACCTGCATGTGCATAGCGAAGGCACCAGTCTTTGCGAATGCCGAACACCGACCTTTAAGGCGTGCATACCTGGGACCTTTTGTCTCTGATGGACAGAGTATAAGAAGCCATTGACGACTCGTTGCGACAAACTCTTAGTGTCTACACTCTTGACATTGCACCACTACAATGATTCAGTCTACTGCCGAAAAACGAGGTCGTGTACGCGAGGTGCTGCCTCAGCTGCATCTTGGGAACTACCAGCCTGGGCCAAAGAATAGTGTTACAGATGTTCTTGGAGTTCTTGTCAACGCTGAATCAATTCACATCCCAGCCTCTGGAAGCAAAGGTGCAGTAAACACTGGCGTTACAACTATCTTGCCGCGGAAAGAATTCTTGAAGCACGCTTGCTATGCTGGTATTTTCCGCTTCAATGGAGCTGGTGAGATGACGGGAAGCCATTGGATCGAAGAGACTGGACTTTTGCAGACGCCAATAATTGTTACAAATACTTTTGCGATCGGGGCTGCTCATCAGGGCGTATGCGAGTACTGCGTTAAGATCTCGCAGGACGAGAATGGGAGAGTTGCCTCTTTCACCTTGCCTGTGGTCGCCGAGACGTATGACGGATATCTGAATGATCTCAGTCAATTTGCTGTCAAGCCTGAGCATATTGTAAGAGGAATTGAGAATGCTTCTTCCGATCCGGTGCCGGAGGGGAACAAGGGTGGAGGAACAGCAATGATCTGCCACGGGTACAAAGGTGGCAATGGCTCTAGCAGCCGCATAGTCCCGGGAATGGAGCCGAACAGCGAGAAAAGCAAGGACTATACGATTGGAGTACTTGTCCAAGCGAACTATGGTCGAGCCAGAGACCTTCGTATCGGAGGTGTGCCTGTAGGTCGCCTGCTCCAAGAACAACAAGGTTTGGATGAAGAGCGTCTTAAGCAGGACGGCTCAATCATCATAATTGTCGCGACAGATGCACCACTGCATCCAACACAACTGCAACGTCTTGCGAAAAGAGCTTCTTCAGGCCTCTCCCGAGTCGGCGGATACGGTCACAACCTCTCTGGCGACATTTTCCTAGCATTCTCGACCGCAAACGAGAATCTTCCTGGCTTGGAAAATGTCACCACTGCTTTCAAGCCAAGGCCATTCTCAGTCGATGTGCTAAATGACATGACTATCAACGGGCTGTTCGAGGCGACTGCTGATGCTACTGAAGAGGCTATTTACAATGTGCTGTGCCAAGCAGAGACCATGGTTGGGCTGGATGGGCATAGAGTAGAAGCTTTGCGTCTTGCAAAAGTCAAGAAGATCATGTCGAGATATCTCTGAATGTGGCGAGGGCGCGATTTTTGGTTCTGTCAGCATTTTGATATGGCCCCCAGCTCGATTCAAGATGCGATGCTTGCTGTATTGCCGCTCTAGGCCAGCAGAATGATCGATATAAGATCTAAGCATCAAAGATCCTCACGATCTCTGTCCTCTCAACGTGAGTCTATCGTCTACCGCAGGAAGGTCAACGTCGAAAGAAATATCATTAGGGATCGAGCACCGATGAGAGGCAAATGCAAGTCATTGAATTGAGCGTCCGAGCGGCATAGCCGTGCCGTCTTGCAAGTTCCAATAAGGTTCATACTGAGGTATGATCTGCATCCTTCGTGCAGCACCCCACAGAGCCGCATCTTTGAGGTCATCGATCATCACTATTGGAAGGAGGATATTTGCTGATCAGAGAATGTCGCAGACAACATCCAGGTGCGACCGTACTTTGAGCGTTAACAATGCTGCGACTCATATGCTTGACGGCTTTTGCAGCGACGATTTCGTTCGCACAAAATGCTACCTACGACTACGCAATTGCCGGAGCTGGCACCGCTGGTCTTATGCTGGCGATAGTCCTATCTGAGAATCCAAACATCACTGTGGCGGTCTTGGAAGCCGGCAGCGATGGCCGCGCAGACCCAAACATTACGAATCCACAGCTTCGGGGCACTATTCAAAAAACCGAATACGACTGGCAATTCTCGAGCACTCCACAGCCTGGCCTGTTCTCCAATGGCACTGGGGGGATTCAGCCTGTGCCGAGAGGCAAAACTCCTGGAGGCACTTCTGCAATGAATTGGATGATTCACAATACCGACTCACGTCAACAGCTAGACATATGGGAGAGCATCTTGAATCTCACAGGCTGGAATTGGGATACTCTGTCCACCGCTTTTCGGGAGAGCGAGACAATGTATGCGCCACCAGCGAACATGTCTCAATACTTCAAGTACAATGCCGCCTACCATGGCAGCAATGGTCCAATTCAGTCGGTCTTTCAGCGAAGTGTCCTGAGCTTGTTCCCAGACTATTTAGAACCTACCCTTGTAAATGCGGGATATCAGATTGCACCTGACCGTAATGCAGGCGATGCTGTCGGTGCTGGCTTCATCCCGCTTGCGATTGAGCCATCGAATTACACCAGATCATATGCAGGCTCTGCGTACACGGCTGTAGAGTACAGACCCAATCTGCATCTCATCACCAATGCCCAGGTCACTGGTATCGATTGGAACTCAACGTCTGGCAATGTCTCAGCATCTGGACTCCGATACATCAAAACTAATGGTGGATCAAACGCAACTCAGCACATCGGCGCTCGTGAGGTCGTTTTGAGTGCCGGAAGTGTTCAGTCGGCGCAGATTCTGGAGCTCAGTGGCGTTGGTGATCCATCCATCATCACTCCGTTGGGAATCAGATCAGTCGTGAATCTCACCAGCGTTGGTACAGGTGTACGGGATCCTCCAATGATGAATTATCTTCCGATAAGCTTCGGCGTCAATACGACATTCGCTGGTGGAGAATTTGACCAGAACTTCCTGCAATTTGATACTGCTCGCAACATGCTTTCGTCCGAAGACTTTGCAGCTGCCTCTGAGTGGCTCAACTCGACGTCGCATATCGAGGGAGTCAATGATGCTGTCCTGGCTGTCTTCAAGAATTTGTGGTTTGGCGACCAGCCTTTGATCGAAATGGCTTGGCAGTTTCCTGTTCAGAATGTGAGTATCGATGTGCTCCACCGTCCTTTATGTACAAGGTGCTGATAGTATCAGGTGACTCCATACAATCTGATTCCGCTCAGTCAAGGTACAGTCCATATTAACAGCTCCGATCCTTTGGCAATGCCAGCGTTCAATCCGAACTACAACCGGGTCAATGCAACGATCAACGGAACACAGGTCGCTTGGGACATGTGGCTTTTGGCAAAAGCAGCACAGTACTACGAGACGAGAGTAAGCCCGACAATCATTCCTATTCCCTAAATCTACCAAGCACTTACACCGATACAGCTCGCAACGACAGCTCCAATGAACAAAATCATAACATCCACAGACCCTCCCTACGACTTGCCCTTCGACCAATACTACGAAGCAGTCTTCACTCGCACCGGCTCCTCTCAGCACCTGACGGGCGGTAATCCAATGCTTCCACGAGAAGCCGGCGGCGTCATCGATACAAATCTGCTGGTATACGGGACTCAGAACGTCAGAATCGTAGATGGCTCCATTTTTCCGTATCAACCCAGCGCTCATCCTATGGGGTTGACTTATGCTGTAGCCGTCAGGGCAGCACATATCTTTCAAGGTCTGCCGAATGGTGGAGGTCTGACGTTCACGGAACAGCTTCCTGCTAGTAATTCCAGTGCCAATGCGACTGCGTCTTTTGGTGGTGCTTTGTCTTCGATGCCGGCGCCGCCAACGACGGCCACGGCATCATCGTCAGGGCTGCCAGCTGCGCAGAGTTCGTCTCCTGCCGAGAAGTTGAATGTGGGAGTTAGATCGTTAATGGCGGCGTTCGTAGCTGTGATACAGCTTATGGAATAGCAGACTAATTTGGCTTTCCTTTAGCAAGGTCTAGGTAATTGTTATCACTTTCGCCCATGAGCACATTACAGAGCGCATCATCGCCACCTCGATTGCCAAACGAAGACTATAGTAGACAGGAACGCTCGACATCATTTACAGTGATAGGGCAGCATATGCGCTAGACCATATGTGGTTACATCGGTTTGGCGCCGCCTATAAGTTGCTACGTTACTTCTGGTTCCTGGAACATCATATTACTCTGGAAAGGATACATGATCGGACTTCATGTTCCAGCATTACCGGCAATCTCTCGCACCTTCAATAGACGCACGGAACCCTTTGCCGAACCATGGCAGCATATCTTCCTCTCAGCATCGAGCCTGTCGAGGAAATTGAAGACTACCGATCTGGCGGCTTTCATCCTGTACATCTTGGCGACATGTATGACGAGAGATACAAAGTCCGGCACAAACTGGGGGCGGGAGGGTATTCTACGACATGGCTTGCGTACGACAGTACCTCAGCTCGCAACGTTGCATTAAAGATCATCAAAGCCAGTGAGACGGAGAATTGTAGCGAACTGAAATCGCTACAGCTGCTTTCGAGCATTGAGTCAGATCATCCCGGGCGAGCACATGTTCGCACTCTGTTAGATCACTTCGAGATCAACGGCCCAAATGGACGACATCATTGCCTCGTCTCGGAAGTAGCAGGCCCTACCTTGCCCAGCCTGTACGATGCCAGGGAAATGCACCAAGCTGCTAGACTACAGGCTGGACTCGCTCGAAGAATTGCAAGACAATTTGCACAGGCTGTCGACTTTCTGCATGAGAGCGGAATAGGTCACGGAGGAGAGTCATGCCCTTTGAGTTACAGGCTCCATCACTAATGATTGCGTAGACCTCATCGTACCTAACATCTTGCTAAAGTTGAAGTCAATAGATTCTTGGACGGAAGACGAGCTCTTTGAGCGATTTGGATCTCCCCGCAAAGAAGAACTGAGACCGAGCGACGGTTCCAGTCCTGGCTCATCAGCTCCTACTTACATTGTCCAAGCTGCAAATGTACCAGCAGCAGAATACCTGGCGCACGACATGTTTCTGATCGACCTCGGAGTCAGCTTTCCTCTCCAGTCCTCAATGCGGCCTGAGCACATCGGTGTACCCTTGATATACCAAGCACCGGAAACAATGTTCGACAGGGTATACGATCGATATTCGGAGCTTTGGTCTGTCGGCTGTGTCCTCTTCGAACTAAGAGCCGGCTCTCCCATATTTGAGAGCTTCATAGGCACAAAAGACGAGATCATACGCCAATGGGTGCAGATGAAAGGAAAGATGCCAGAACCTTGGTGGAGTAGATGGGAGACCCGCGCTTCAGCCTTTGGAGAGGATGGCAAGCCTCTGCCTAGGAATCCCAACGACGAAACGTGGACGACTGAGTACCCTTTGGCAGGAATGATAGCAGACATTGGAGAAGAAGATGTTATGGACGAAGAGGCCGACGTGGAGACTGGTGAGGACGATATGGAATCATTACTAGAGACACCTGGGAAGACCATCGACGAGCACGAGGCACAAAATCTCGAGGATTTACTGCAAAATGTCTTCCAGTGGGTTCCACAGGATCGGCTGGGTATGAAGCACATTATAGAGCATTCATGGTTCTCGTCGGTTTGATTCGAAAGCACAATCCATACGCAGCTCCAACACCATATGAGCTCCAAGAACGCGGACGAACCGAGGGCCCAGCTATGCTCTTCACTAGACAATGTTCAGGCCACTTTGAAGATACAAATGGGAGCAGATATGGTATGTTCCCCTCTGCTGTGCCGCTAGCATGTCTAGCCGCCTTTAAATTTACTGCAAATTCACGCTATCATTGCAAATTATGTTCTCCCGCGAGAGCTGCTAAGGTGCTCCGATCTCGTGTAAGGCATACAACCTATCAACCGCGTCCGCATCCGCACCCGCTCTTTCGTCAGTCTCACTTCACGCAACATAAATAAACACACTGCTGCTCAAACCGAGAATCTAATAGACCTCTGATTCCACAGCTTCCAATCTCTGGAAACGATGCCAAACTACAGCTACCTCACAACCAATAACCTCTCAGGTCAAGCCATCTTTTCGACCAAGATACCAACAGAACAATCATCCTCTGGCAGAGCAGAAATCTACTTAGCTCCATACAAACCCGATCTTTCCACTGAAGCCGACATCGAGAACTTCTCAAGAATCCGAGAATCTGGATATCCTCCGGGGAAAATCTGTTCGGATAGTGGCGTCAGCATCTGCATAGTCACCATCCCAGGTGGTGATCATGAGTGGAGAGGGTCTAGGATAGAAGGTCGTCAGAAAGCTGAATCGTGAGACGTGAGTGGCTGACTGATATTGAAGCATCGAACCATGACTCTAGATACCGTAGTCGTGATCGAAGGGGTAGTAGAATGTTGTCTGGATTCTGGGGAATCTAGAACTTTGAGAGTTGGAGATACGATTACGCAGCGTGGAACTATGCATAAATGGAAGAATGTTACGCCGAAAGGTGGGCAAGTGAAGATGTTTACTGTTATGCAGCCGATTCAACAGCCGTTGAGGGTCGGGGAGCAGGTGTTGGAGGATGAATGGCTTTAGTTCTCACGATGAGGACTAGATTCCTGATCGCGACTATAAAGTACTTATCAAACGATGGCGCTTGTCAATGCGTACAGTGTACTGCCGTGCGATCTCCAACGCAGCGTCGAGATCGCCATTTGCTTCCTCCAGAATTCTTCGCGTCGCATCATCACGTCCGAGAGCGATCAAAGCTAGAGCGCTATCGGTACGTTTCTGCAGACCTTTTCGATAAGTGTCGATGATCGTTGAGACAAGCAGAACCAGAGCGAGAATGACGAGGCTCGCTGGTACTATGATCCATTCCCAGGTCACGACGTAGACGATTGTATCGGTACGAGCTTCGCCTGGGACGTTGATGGCATTAGTGAAGTAAGATGATCGCAAGGTCTGGGTCAAGCTTTTCGCAATGTTCTCTATGCGCTCCTCGAAGGTAATGTTGGTCCCAGCCGCACGAAGGTAAGTTTTCGTGGTGCTAAGAAGTGGCATCAATCTCATGAGCACTGTCTCTTGATTGTCTTTAATAAAGCCTTCCGTTCGGTAGTCTAGCTCCATGGATTGGATGATATTTCTCGGCATTTCTTCCAATGTCTTGGCTGGTAGCCATAGCTTCGTGTCATTCGGCGAGCCAGTGTCGATGGTGAAGTAGGGACCTTCATTGAGGAGGCGGTTGAAACTTTCATCTGGAGGCTCCAGTGGTAGACCGGACATGATCCAGGGAGAGAACAGCTTTCCTTCTTGTGTGTTATTCTGAACCGATGGTCCGAGTAGCGTCTCTGTGAAGACTCCATTCGTAGTCTCGGCTTGGGAATGTTGAGCTCGTAGCTGGAGTATGCACTCGTACGCGAAATAAGAAGAGTCATATGTTTCGAACCCGATCTCAGCGCCCAAGAAGAAGAAGTCCAGGACAACGAGTCCTCGATCCGCGAAATTCAGCGACGGATAGTATGCTGAGATACTGTAGTTGTCCATGTCACCATTCACCTCGCCCTTTTCCAGAACATGGTCCATAAACAAATTCGACAGCACGAGACCATTCGGCAAGCTGACGTTTCGAATTACAGGTTTAGTAGCATCCCAGCTGCCGAACCAGTTCGGTATTGTGGACACATCGATATAAGAGTCGATGGTATCCCAAGTGGTCTCGACTTGATCAGTCACGTTGTTGCATTCGCTCTCTACAGCGAGTGTCCAAAACGAATCCCATGTGCAGTTTGCGTTATTGACGCAAGACGGTTCAACAAGGAAGTCCCGAGCAGTTTTAGGTATTAGACCCGAACGGATGGCATCAGTCAGTTCCAGCTGCCGCTCGACATTATTGTCATCTGAGATGCCAGAGGGGTTATCAGTGAGATTCTTAATTGATACGGGGCTTGTCCAGTTCAAGACTGGCAGAAGTGGCGCTACTCGATCAGAAGTATGGAGTTGCGGGTTCACTTGCTGCGAAACAAGCTGCTGGATAAGTGGGCCCACGGCGATGATAGCGATGGTCAGAAAGGCCCCGAGCGAAGCGAGGACCCTAGAAGGAGGTCAGAATCATGAATTCCTTCACCACGAGTAGACATTACCTTTTGGGCTTCTTGACCAAGAACGTACCGCTTCCCCACACGGAACGGCTAGCCTGATCGAAAAGTTCCATATCCATCAAAGGTCTGCTATTACCGAAGTGGTTCCATTTCAGCTGAGAAATACACTTCGGTATCTGCATCCTCAGTGCCATTAAGAGCAGCGTGGCCAACAGCGAGAGCAATGCATTGAGATTGATCGGAAATGTCCAGGCAAGAACCGCAGTATTGTTGAAGGCTTGGAGTATTGCCGCGATGGCTGCAACAGTAGCGACGCCGCATGCCCAAGCAAGAATCTCGGGCCACCATGAAAGTAGCGGGGACCTTCGAGGAGTTCTGCTTTGCCCGAATGTATGGAAGCCGTCAGTTCTCTTGTCACTTAGACTAACTTGCGAGTACGAGTCGAGCGTGAGGCTCTGCTGGACTCTCGGAAGAAGTGACTTGAGCGTTGACGATGTCTTCAGCGAGTCATCGTTAGTCGTTGGGACTGCTTCGTATCGTGGCGCGATAGACATCTTTCACAGCGTCTTGACCCAGTCAATGCAGACCAGATCCACCAGATCAGAAAAGGTGCAAAGGGAAGACCTTTATTGCCTCCCGGGTTGACCTTCAGACTTATCGAAAACCAGGCGACGCCTCAAAGGCGGGATGCATGCTTGGCATCTGTGCTGCGGCTGGTAGAAGCCATACTGCGCAGCCACGGCGCACACTTCAACCCTGAGGGACTCAAGACATTGGTAATGATTTGTACGTTGTGAACTTTTACTTTGGTAGAATAAAATGTGTATCGCAGAGCGGTAGTATTGCTGTGAGAAGGCCACTTACTGTAGAGATGGAGGTGTTCGCCAACGTTAGACGGCTGAGACGTCCAGTCCAATTGGCCATAAGAGCAGTAGGTGGGTCTGTCACTGCAGAGAAGGCTGCCCCGGTGTGGACGAGATGGCTTGGCATGCCTGGCCAAGAAACCTTCACTGTTTCGGTACCGAATGTGCTAGTCCAGACATGGAAGCGATCCCGCCAGTATAAGCTTCTCGAAGCCTTCATGAGCGAGGTCACGAAGTAAGAAGCCCTGCAGAGGCAGCCAAAAGCGGCTCAAATCCACTACGGAAGTCGTTATTCTTGGCTTCTGGCGACCACGTTCGCATGATCGAAGAAGGCACGCGCTTCTGGAGTCCACGGATCCATTGTGCAGCTATTCTTCCAACTTGCAAGTCCTTGCTGTGGATACCATGGCAGTATGTCAGCCTTCAAGACCCAATATTGTTTGTTTTGCCAAAGTTCAATAGGAGCTTTTGCAGACGCGCTTGAAGCAGTGCCATGCTGCCAAGGTAGGCGCAGATGAAACCCACATTGGTTCGCAATGACAGCTCATATTCCTCTAACGCTCTAGATGTGTGAACCAAACGCCGCTGATCCGGTGTGCGCAGGGTAGAAGGGCAGCTACGAGGCTGCACATGCACTTTGGGGATCTAAGATAGGCTAGTGGTTCTTCCATGGTCTTCGAAATATCTGGCGGCACATGATCCTTTTCTCATCAGGAATTGTCGACCAAGTAGGGATCGCGGTTTGAGTACCACTAATAGATACTGTCTGACCGCTAACGTTGTCGAGAAGCGCAACCTGACGGTAGACCAGACTTAAGACATGTTGTTGGCCCCTCAAAAAGATGCACCAAGTCTTAGCGAGATGTCCAGACAATGTTTCAGCGCATGAGCATGCGGGTTTATCGTGGAGGCGTGTAGCGGTCTTGCAAGATTCTTGCAGCTTGTCCAGATGTAACCAGAAAATCGTCCTCGTGGGCACCGCTTGCCTCCACAGTCGCTGTAGACACGGCTCGCTTTTGCTCGACTTTGGTCTGTGCCAAGGCGGCTGGAGCTCCGCAGCATTGTGCCCCATTGCATACATGTATGCAGCTGTCCATTTGCACTTCGTGAACAGCTGATCGGGCTATGATTCGCCCCCAAAGCCGCATCATCTGCATTCTAGGGAGGCCTCGACCTCAACATTGCAGAATCTTGACCAGAACTGGCATCGCGCGCGGGGAGAGTGCTGTAATGAAAGGCTGCAATTACATAAGTGCAGCCTTTCGTTACAGCCTTTCGAAGGTTGCGGTCTTCTATAAAAATGTCGTCCAAGTTCGTGTAACGTATGTCACTCAGAATAGAACCTGACTTGTCAATTATCGCTCCAGACGAATCAAAAGTACCCTCATAGAGTTGCCTTCATCCAGACAGTTTAGGTTGGTCCAAAGGTCAATGCGAAACATCCACTTCCTCAGGACTGACCACATCGAACAGCAACAATGCCTTCTTTCAAAGGTGCCGCACTCATACTCTTTGCACTTGGCAGCTTGGTCACAGCTTCTCCAGCCCCCGCCCCCGAGCTTGAGAAGCGTACGCTCAAGACTTGTCCAGATCTCGACGGCGACACATACACAGGACCAGGCGGTACTCAGTATAGGATCCGATGCAACATGGACACCAAGGATGGTGGCTATCTTGATCTGCTCCAGACCGCCAATTTCGAATTGTGCATGCAGCGATGTGGTTCCAGAGCGGACTGCCGCTGGGCGACCTTCGACGGACCTGTGAACAGTGGAGGAAATTGCTATCTGAAGCACTCAAGCGGAGGCGATAATCCTAAGCAGGGCATCAAACGGGCGTTGAAGCTGGACTGAGCGAAAGGAGCTTTGAAGTGGTGGGCGCAACATACATCCCGACTCGTGGGTGTGCTTTCCTTCGCTTCGACTTCGCAACCACCTGTCTTTACAGATCGTTCTTTGGCAGTAAAAGTATCTAGCCAGGTATGCTGCAATGCTTCGCTGCGAAAGCGTCCTGTGTACGTGCGAATACGATCTCTGGCAAGAATCTGCGTCTTGACTGCGAATCCGGGGAGAACCTGCTGTTGACTGCAAGTGTATTCAGGTAATTTTCGTCGTCGCTTTACTCATGTCTGCAGAAGTCACCTATGCTGTCAGGCGGCTGTTTTCAAATATGTCTGAGCGCATGGGCTCTGCATCCTCGATAGTGCTCGACTCGTAAGCATGGAGAGCCAGAACTCCAACTGTACCAGCGAGACATTTGCGCCTTGGAGAGCAGTTCCCAACGCTCATTTGTTCTTCACGTGTTGGATACTTAGAACGGCCCATTCAATCTCTGTTGCCTAGTGGTGCTCTTGGTCATCATTGCCCGTCCTCGAATTTTTCCAGGAGAGGGATCTACTGCTGCTTGCATGACACTCGTGTAGGGAGTGCAGAGTGGGCTTCCGGTGTAGAATATGCCCCCCTGCGAGCAGAATCTAGGAGGCTGGTGACTGCCTCGTGAGGCTCAGTCACTCAGCTCTCATCTCTGTGCAGCGTGGGTGGCAAATCTCTGCACTTCCTGTGACACGTCTGCGGCCAAGCAAGGTCTCAGAATGGGCGGCGTGCAGTGGTGTGACTGCAGCAGCTGAAAGGTGATGTGAGGTCAGAAGACAGGATGCAATTCTCTCGCCAATAATATCGCTATCGCAGGGGTCAGTGAGGGCCTTCAAAAAGTGCTGCACCTTGACGCCATTAAAGAAGTTGCACCGTTCAACTCAAACGTCTCCCGACCAGCTTTTTGCCAGAGCTTATTATTTGGCCAAACAACCAGGACATTGCGACCAGCAGTTTTATGACGACCTTCGTTTCAGAACTTGATTGACGCCCGACCTGACTCTTCTTACCTCACCCTGCGTCTGAGCGGTCGGCGCAAACAGGACGACCTCCCGCTCAGTTCCGTCCTCACAGCAAGCCAACCTGGTTTGCGCAGAGTACATGTTCATATAAGCTGAAGCAGCTCTACCAGCCGCCATGGCTAGCGACTATGCAGACGACTATCGACAACCACGTGCACCTCGACGTGACCACCACCGCGCACCATACCCAGATTACGGCCCAGACTACGGAGGCATGGACGACTATGGAGCAGATGCACGTGGTCGGCCACCGCCGAGAGGCGCTGCTGACGACCCACATGCTGCAGACTTGCCACCGCCTCCACTAGGCGAAACACTCAAACCAGCTCTCAAAAGAGAGGGCAGCCGCAGCAGAGTCTCGCCGGACACGCGACCACAATTTGAAGACGGTGTCTCGGCGCTTGGGCGCGGTCCACCTGATCTCGAGCGCAAGAACGGGCCACGCGATAAAGAGTTTAGGGACCGCCGAGACGGCTACGAGAGCGACGAAGGAGACGCACACAAAGCTTCCAAGTACACGCCTGCTGGAGGTCGAAACCGCAGAGATAGAGGCGCCCCAAGAGACCCTCCACCTCCCTACCCTGACAGCATGGTGAGCTCGCGCCGGGGCGGTGACCCCTACGACGACGCTCCACCGCCGAGACGAAGGAGAGACCCAGATCCATACGACGATGACTATGCTCCACCACGCAGACGCAGAGACGATCCACCTGTACAATATGGTTCTGACCCAGTACCGGCGCGTCGGCGAAGCTCTCGCCCACCTCCCCGACGCGGGGACCGGTACGACGACTACTCAGACGACGAGTATGATGACCGAAGACCGCGCAGACGTCGCAGCCACGAGGATGCACGCAGGAGGCCGAGAGACTACGACGATGATCGATACTACTCAGACGAACCACGGAGGCGGCGTGACGATGATTACGATCGACCACGGAGACGAGACAGAAGCAGGAGACGAGATGACGACTATGATGACTACGACAGCCGTGTCTCACGCAGCGACCGCGATAGGCGCCGCGACGATAGGCAGCCGAAGGAGATCAAGATTGGCAAGTACGACATCGGACCTTGGGTGGAGAAGGGTCAGAAACATTGGGTGACACTTGCTCCCATCTTGACGCCAATTGTGATGAATCTTGCCAGGAAGCACATGGGCGGCGGCTCGAGTGGTGGTGGAAAAGGTGGCAGACGATAGGACGACGACCTCGAACGCTACCTCAACAGCCGCTCGCGGCATTGAGAATGTGCTTGCGGGAGGCGGTATATTCTTGGTCATGGGGATCGCAGTGACTCCAAGAAGCGAATCTCAAAGTGGAGCGGAGTCAAGGACGGAATTTGGGATGTGCTGGAAGACTTCTGCTATTAAGGGCGCGAACGCGGTCTAGAGGTGGAACCGAATAAGGCGAAAGCTAATGACGATACGATGATACCTGGGAGTGAGACATTGCATTTGGGAGTAGGCGAGAAGGGTTTGTAGCATCTGATAACCGTTCTCAATCCTGGGGCGTTTTCTGATAGAGGTAACGAGATGGTATGGGCGAGCTGATACCGAGAGACAGGTAGCCGCCGTAAGTTCAATCAACACGATACTCGAAATGACTTGTTCCGACTGCTCTTTCCTTCACCGTTTGCAACACTGACCGGGATTAGCGGTGACCTGCAGAAACGACCAGAACGCACGGGCTGCTGGAGCCTGGGATTTGGCGGGTTTGCCGCGAACAAAGTTGACGCGACTCTTTCTTGTACAGACGTCGCCTCTTTCGCATGCATTCGAAAGTGCAAGGCATAGCATGTCGCCTAAGATGTCGCCAAAGGAGAAGTCGGTGCATCAGGCGCAAGATACTCGAGAGCTCCCTGAGCACTTGAGCAACGTTGCCACCGCCGCGCCAGATTACCGCTCGTACACATATGAGTTTCTCAGCGAGCTCGGCGATGAACACAATCTGGGCTGCAAATGCTGCCGCTTCGCATATGGAAAAGGTTGGTTCCCCCGATCATCAAATTCCCACGTTTTGATGTTGACTTGGGACAGATCTGCCGATACCAAAGAAGCTCAGCACTGAAGAGACGCGTTGTGCTGCGCGTCACTTCACAATCTCGATTTTCAGGGACTGGACTCAGTTGAACGCCATCATCAAGAGATTCGAAGCTACAATCCAGAAGCGATGGATGTCTGTGCATTGTCTCCTCTGGTCTCGTTGTGGCCAATACTGACGCGCTGTGACAGGAAGAAGAGCGTCAAGCAGCGGCGCGAGATTTTGCTCAAAGCCTGGCCTGGCATGTCTCCGACCCACAGACCGGATTTCGAAAACATGCGGTCAATCATGAAACAGGCTTCTCGAGCACGCACATGTCGGACGGAAGCATACCTCTGGCCACAGATCAATCTCGAAGATCTACAATCGCGAAATCTTTTGCTCCGTTTTCTCAAGTCTCGCGGCCGCAACCTTCCTGACACCTTCCGCACAGCCGATGTCAAGACCGCGCATCTTGGAGATGGCTGGGATCGATCCCTCGATTACGAACAGTACTTTGAGGACTACTGCTGCGAGTTTCACTACTACGAAGATCATGACCATGAAGGCGAGAAGCTCTGCCTTTTGTTTGAAGAGAAATGCTCGCCTGCATTCTACGGCAAAGTGATCACCAATCATACTAAAGAGCTCCTGCCATGTCAGTTCAAGTTTCTCCGCCGATCACACGAGGGCCTGCTGTCTCTCGAAATTCAGCAAGGCATATACCGCTTTCTACTGTCCTGTGCGAAACACATTCTCCACGATGTCGCACCCGCTCGGTTCTTCCTTGCTCCTTCAACGCCAGAGCCACCAATTCCGGAGGCGCGATCAAATGAGTATCATTCCATCTCCGCTCACTCGCTCGAAGAGTGTTACAACGTGCCTCAGAAGCTGGACTTGCATCGCTTACGTCTTCTGGTCGACAGCCGACGCGCTTCGGCGGAGGATCATTTATGGCTACTGAAAGAGGATCCTGCCTATTTGATGGATGTACTGCGCGAATGGAAGGAGCACGGAGTCAGTCATGATGACCGCCTCTGCAATTGCAATGACTGTTGGAACACGTGCGCTGGTATTGCTATCACTTACTCGTTCGAGATGTACGTGTTTTGGGACGATCTCTGCCGCAAACTGAAGTCGATGCCAGAAATTGACGTACAGCTGGCTCGCGCTGATAAAGAGCGCGTCAAGCTCTCTCGTCAGGATGAAGATCGATGGGCAGCACTGGTAGATGTGGTGTGGCACCTGGTTGTGCAACCCATCTCTCACCTCGAATCGGGCATTCCATGCTCACCACGTCTTAGACATCGATACTCATACCACCCAGAGAAGGAGAGGAAGGACCGATGGCAACTGAGAAGCGGCGCTTCAGACGCCGAGCGTCGAATTGATCAACTCTGGTACTCGATCTCTCGCGAAGAGCAACGTGAAAGACACGGCTTGCTGGGTCTCATCCAAGAATTTCAATACATGCTGGACACCGATGCTGAAGCTGCCCAGTCTATCGACCCTTGGCTGACGACTCATTTCTCCGACATCGCGCTATGTGCTGAGCTTATGCATTCAGTCGATGCGCTGGCACCGTGGCTCGATGAGAATAAAGCAGCCATGTTGTGTTATCGTCCCTCAGTCGAGAAGCAAATCGACAAGTTGAGGACTTTGCAGGCGAAGCTTCGACTTGGCATTCACCACGTCTCGTATGGCGATCATATGGTCTGGGCTCCCGTGGATAAAGGATGGCTGGAGTATCCTATTGACAAAAAACCGAACTTGGCGAACAATACTCAAATCCGTCTCGCAGAACTTCGTCTCGATGCATTCTGGAAGAGCTTGGAATCTGGCGTTGCCAAGGCCGAAGGCTTCAGTCTTGACAAAGTGATCAAGTGTCGTTTGTCGCAACCACGTACGCTCTTTCGAACAGCTCGATGGGTTGAGCCAGCTACCACGCCACCAACACCGCCAACTACGCCCGATGAGAAGAGAAGGCGAATGGGACCACTGTGCGAAATCGACAGCAACATCCAGCATGGATTTGATGTGCCCCTAGCCAAGAAAGATTTGGTGAAGGCACATCCGAAAGATAAAAAGAAGACGAGAGGCACTCCGGCTGCTAAAGATCCGCGTCTGCCTGCTCAACCTGTTACCGCAGCGCCGAAAGTTGACAGGCTCATTGTACCTAAGCGAGCGTACAAGACACTTTCGACCTTGCTGCCTTCGCCTATTGAAGCGCAACAACCTCGGCCAGAGCTGGCATGGGAGGAGATCTTGTTTGCGTTCAATGCCATTGGACTCCAGCCAACAAAGCTCTACGGCTCAGCTTGGATATTCAGTCCAGTTCCCAAAGGCAAAATTCGGGGCAACGATCGAGATGGTGTCATTACTGTCGGCAAGATGGACCTTGAGCGTAGCATTCAATTCCACGAGCCAAAAGAGGTGAGAAGAGGTCAGAAAGTTCCTCGGGGCATGGTAAGCCTGACTGGTTTGTGATTGACTACGTAACGAGAGGCAGCTAACTTCGCATAGGTGCGGACATTCGGACGCAGGCTGAAACACGCCTTTGGGTGGGAACATGCTGAGCAGCTGTTCGAAAGTGATTGATGCTGCTAGGAACTGACTCCGATAGGTTCTGTTTGAGCTATCAGCTCCGCTTCATCGCCAGGGCCACGCAATTGACTTTCTGTCAGCATGCTCGCCGCATGTTCATCGCTGAAGGAAGCATGCAAAGACCGCATGTACGGGCTTATACTTCTTGGCAGCAACTATTTCGCTATGATCATACGCGCGGCAGAGGATGAGATGGCTTGCATTGCATGTAATAAGCATCAGCGGCTTTGACTGGCGGCTTCACAGAAAGGTAAGAGCCGTTCTATCTCATGTCATGATGAGGGGCATGAAGGAGGCTGTGCATTCGCTAAGGCATATCTTTATGTTGAAGCCTGGGGTTGTGGAGTCTATCAAGGCATCACTGCCGGTCGGAACAAAGACGATGTATGATCATGAGAGCATGATTGATTCTAGAAGTAATGTAATGCATGAGGTACCTGGCAGAGCTGAACGTGAGGCATTAGACCTTGTGATAGGCTCATCCGGATCGAAGAAATGATCTGATGATCTTGTGGGTGTGGTTGTTTCAAAATCGCCGTCGACATGTGATTGGTGCGTCAGGTGAATGCCGATCTGCCGAAGGGACCAGGAATAGAAAGCAGTCGTCACCTTCCATAGCCTCGCAGTGGAGCCAAGCCTTGCTGCGAACTACACGGCCTGAATGTTTGGCGAATAGTTCTCTCGTAGTAGTTGTACATCACGCGCTCGTTCCCGTTCGACGGCCTCCCCGAGATGGTAGGAGACTTCCACTCTTTCTTTCAGCACCATCGTTCTATCCTGTTGCCACCACCATACCTTGACTAGGAACGCCGCGCGTAACCACAACAGAAACACACGGACTCGAGTACCTGCATGAACACGACCTAACGAAACGCCCAATATGCTCGACGAAAATCTCCCCGCCTTCTTCCTCAAACCTTCGTCAACGAACATCAAACATCATCGTGACTTCTACCTCTCACATCACGGTTCAGATCCAGCGCCAGCATACCTGTTACAAAATGCCGACCCAAGCAGTACGAACCTCACGCATAAGAACTGCTATGGCGCAGCCTTATTCGATGCCTACAATCCAGATGTCCTGTTCGGAGAGGCTATGGCCAGACCGAATTGGACACAACCTACGCTGAGCCAAGAAGAGATCAAGAGGAATGGAGGCATCGCGCCGCCGCCTCAACCAGTGCTGTCCACCGAATGGGTGATACAACTTTATAATCCAGATCAGCAGGTCAGGATAGAAGTCAAGGAGGGCAAATGGGGAGCTTCAGACTCATATGAGTTCTCCATGCCGGTATGCTCGTTTCGAACGCCTTCTGCTTCGAACCTAGATCGAGGACAATCAGATCCTGCTAGTCTGGCTATCACGCCAAAAGTGAACTTCGTTTGGAGGAAGGAGAGCAAGCTGGGCAAAGATTTGACGTGCTATATGACTGGGAAGTCTTCGGATCAGGCAACGAAGAAGAAGAGCAAAAGAGATCCAGATATTGCGATTGCGCTGTGGAGGAGCATGAGGGAGCTCACGATTTACGAGCCGAATATTCAGAGACTGGAGATTGAAGATCCGAAAGGATTGGAGGTGGTCCTGCTTCTGAGTGCGGTCGTGCTCAAGGACTTATACTTCGGGAGCAAGGACTCCATGAGAGACGTCTTCAACATTTCCGACATTCCCAACGAACGAAAACTGAGCGGCGGAGGCAGAAAGCTCTCGAACCCAAATCGCGCAGCAAATGCCGTAAGCATAGTAGGAAACCCAGCATTGAGCCACCACCCACCAAGCATGTACGGTGCTCCAGTCACCGCATCACCCGCCCCAGCCCGAAACGACGCAAACCGAAACGCTCTACCTCGACTCGAAACCCGTCCACCAGGCCAACAACCACCTCCCATACGAGGACAATCTCACCCACCACCAATGGCCGACCCACGCTCCCAATGGTCTCTCGACGCCGAAACAGCTCGTCTAAAAGCCCAACAAGAAGCCGAAGCAAAAGCCGAAGCCCGCCGTCGCCGCGAACGCGAAAAAGCAGACGAAGCAGAAGCAAAACGCCTACAACGACAAATCGAAGAAGAAGAAAAAGTTGCAAGACGCAAACAAGCTGAAGTCGAGAAAGAGACAGAACGTTTGAGAAAAATCTACGGACAGCCGCAACCTAATACCAGTCGTCCTAGCTCTGGTGGGAGGAGGTATGGTAATGGTGGTGGTTTGGCGCCTATTCCGCAAGGAAGACCTTCTGCGAGTTCTAGTGCTCCTCCGCCTAGAGGGAGTAATGGGCTTTATATGCAGCCTGCTGCTAGTCAGAGTGTTATGATGAGTGGTGCGAATCCTAGTAGTAGTGTTTTGAGCTTGGCGCCTGGGCAGAAGCCTGCTAAGAAGAAGAGTTCGTTTTTTGGGTTGAGGGGTGGGGATAGTGAGGTTGGTGGTGATGGAAGGTTGAGGAAGAAGGGGGAGTGCGATGTGGTAGGTGAAAAAATGGCTCGCTCGTCCATGAACACATCACGATGCGATTGCTTCTTCATTTGATGTTAGCGAGGTGTTCGGGGTTTTGCATTTCCTTAGATACCACAGCAGGACGCTGCGATATGAATAAAGCATGTTTTGTTCTCTGTAGCCACCTTCCGTGGTCGACTTCAACATCATTGCACTCTGGATCCCTGTTACTCTGTGGTTGCACAAAATGTCGCTTGTTGCGGCTGCATGCATCGTGGCTGGCGCCAGAAGGCGAAGCGCATAAGTCAGGGTGGCGTGAGCTGCGAGCTGAGTTGAAGCCTTACTTTCTACAAACGCTTCATCTTTCACATAATTCGGGGAAGGCAAGCTCTCCTGGAGTGCCTGCCCTTTACCAGTTTATCAGGGTTCTGTAAAGGTGGGAGGGCACACTCAGGCCTGTGCTCTGCACAATGGCTTCCTTCAGCTACTACGGGAATACAGCCTCCGATTCCGCTCGGCAGCACAATGGCAATGTATTCAACGTGGGGGGCGATACCTATACATTCTGGTACAATGAGCCGGTGCGTTCGCGAGCTGTGCCTGTTCTTGATACGAGCACGTTTCGCAAGGAAGACTATACAGTGGGCTGGATTTGTGCTTTGCCGGTGCCTGAATGGCAGGCCTCACGGCTCATGTTCGACACAAAGCACGAGGATCTGATCTTGCCCGGATCCAATTTTCAGTACGTCTATGGAGAGATCAATCGGCATAACGTTGTCATGGGTTGTCTGCCAACGAGTCAGATCGGCGAAGGAGCGGCCGCAGCAGTCGCGTCAGAAATGCAGACATTATTTCCTTCTTTGCGATTTGCACTCCTTGTTGGCATTGGTGGAGGTGTCTGGAGCGAAGACCAGGACGTACGACTTGGCGATGTGGTTGTGAGTCGACCAGATACCAACAGGAGCAATGGAGGTGTAAGTCCACTTTGAGTCGTTATGAAAATAACAATTGACAAAGGTCGATAGGTCGTCCAGTATGACTTTGGAAAGGCAGTCCAGGGTCTAGGGTTCCAGAAGACAGGCACTCTCAACCTTCCACCATTCACACTTCTCTCTGCCGTTGGAAAAGTGCAATCTGCTTTGCCTTCAGAAAGTCAATTCTTGGACTACTTGCGTCACTTCCAAAACTTCATGGCTGATCTGCCGCAATACTCAAGGAGACCTCCTATTGACAAGCTTTTCAAGAGCTCTTATAAACATGTCAAAGGAGAAAATACTTGCAGGAACTGCGATGCCGGAGAAGAAGTCGACCGTGAGACCAGGTTGAGCGATAGTCCGCACGTCCACTACGGAACCATTGCGTCTGGCAACCAAGTTATGAAAGACGCAATCCGACGGGACGAGATCGCGGAGCAGTACGACATTCTTTGTTTCGAGATGGAGGCTGCAGGCCTCATGAACCAATTTCCCTGCATAGTCATTCGCGGGATATGCGACTACTGCGACTCGCACAAGAACAAGGCCTGGCAGCCATGGGCGGCCGCTGTCGCCGCGGCATTCGCAAAGGAACTGCTTCGTAACATTTCACCGACAGAAGTTGTCGTTTCGACAGCGACTATTGCTGAGCAGATCGGTCAGTGAGATTGGCACACGACCCTTCGTGACTGGAGTTCGTCTATTCGCAGGCATCTGGCTAACGTTTAACTGATCAGCCCCGGCTGCAACATTGACTATGATTCCTTACCCACGCAACGAGTACTTTATTGGAAGAAGCGGCATCATGGAGCACCTTGAGCAAACCCTATTCATGTCGATTGATCACACCCGTGTAGCACTGGAAGGTCTTGGGGGCAACGGCAAATCTCAAATTGCTATAGAGTATGCGTATCGCCTACGACAGAAGATGCCGCACGTGCACATCTTTTGGATTCATGCCAGCGGACCAGATCGTTTCTATCAGGACTTTCGCAAGATTACATACGACTTGGGCCTTCTGCTTTCCAATGTTGATGACGCACATGTCAACCACTTGCAACTCGTGTACGATTGGCTGAATGGTCGAAAAAGTGGCCAATGGCTTCTCATTATCGACAATGCCGACGAGGCAGAATTCGTCTATCGAGCACCAGGAGCGAAGAATAATGTATCATTTACAATCTTCGGCACGATACCGCGAAAGTCTGGCTGTGCTGTGATTCTTACATCGAGAAATCGTCAAGCAGCTGCAGCTTTTCTGGGTTATGAGCAGAGACATTTGCTGTCTGTTCCTGAGATGACAGAAGTAGAAGCTTTGAGGTTGTTCAGGTCCAAGACTTCATACCCGCTGGACACGTCAGCTGCGCGTGGATTGAGAGCTGTCAGCTTTGACAAGCCGATGCGACCGAATCGCCACGGGTCATCGTTGAACCCTCGAATCAATCCATCTGAGACGTCGAAGACTACGCGCGGACTCCACAAATTTGGCAAGATAGTCATGGCCGTTATGTCGCACAAGGTGCGTGCCTCGCGTGCACGTTCTGATAGCGAAGAGCAGGGTCTGGAGCTGGTCAAGACACTCGGGTGCATACCGTTGGCAGTCACTCAAGCCGCAGCTTACATGCAGCAATGGCCTGCGGTGTCCGTCAAACAATATCTCAGCAGACTCCTCAATGACCCGGCGAAGATGATGAGCTTCGATCACAGCGATGCCAGTCGACCTCCCCTCGGAGACAACTCAATTTTGAAAACGTGGTATATCTCCTTCGAGCATATACGACAATATCAGCCATCAGCGATCACTCTTTTGAATGTGATGGCCTTTCTAGACATTCATCGTATACCCGCGTGGCTTTTCTTGGACACCAACATTTTTCCTAATCTTGATGAGACGATTGCGACCCTCCTCAATTTCTCATTCATCCAGGTCGATAATGACACGAGAAACTTACATTTGCATCCGCTTGTGCAAGCAGCCACAAGGCAGTGGGTGGACAATCAGCAGTGGGCCGATGATCCTCGTTACCTCGCTCTGGCTTGTTTACAACGGCACTATCCAGTCGTCACTTTCGAAACCTGGAACATTTGCCAGGTGCTCGAACCCCATGTTATTGCCATTGAGCAGGTCTTTCAAGGCAGCCTCGACATCATACCTATTCAAGCCCGAGTGACAAGGGCAAAACTGCTCAACAACAGCTCTTTGTACAAAAAAGAACGAGGACAGTACGCAGAGGCTCAAGCCTTGGCAGAAATCTGCCTAAAAGAAACTCACGCATTAAGCGGCGAGCATACGGAAGACAGCCAGATCATAGCAACGAATGTTTTGAACTTGAAACTTCTTCGTGGCTTGCACGCTGAAGTCTCAGATCATGCTCAGGAGTTGCTGAAGCGGCAGGAGCTTGAATTTGGGCCCTGTAGTCGCCATACTTTGGCAACAATGCAAACATTATCGCTTGCATGGCTCGGTCTTGGTCGGTTGCAGGAAGCCATCGAGTTGTGTCGCAGAGTGGTACAGACATATTCCAAGCGTGAAGATTTTGGGCCACGTCACTCTCTCGCAATGGATGCAGAAATCACTCTCGCTGAGCTGTACGATGTCCAGGCGCAGGAGTACGCTGTCCTACGCATTTGCATTTATGTCGAGACCGGCGGGGTCACACAGTCGCTAGCATGGAACGATATGGACCTGGCTGAAGAGCTTCGCGCAAGCATCCTAGAGACGAAAAGGTCCATGTTCGAGACAGATTACCCCGACCATCCAGATATTCTCGATGCTCTTCAGGACCTCGCTGTCACCTACAATCGGCAGGAACGATATCTTGAAGCCATCGAGCTGTTACGAGATGTGCTGGACGGCAGAAGACGAGTACTTGGAGAGGAGCACTCTAAAATGCTTCCGACCATGCACGGTCTGGCATGGAGCTACTGGAAATGTGGACGTCACGTCGAAGCTGTCAGAATTGAGACAGACGTCTTGGAAAGAGCTCAGACCTCCCATGCGACTGAGACCAAGAACGTTCTGCTTTACATGCGCACACTCGCTGGTATTCTTCTTAGTCTTGACCGGCCATCAGCCGCCCGAGAATTGGCTAAGGAGGCGCTGCAAGAACATGAAAAGTTCTACGGAGCACGAGACGCCCAGACAATCTGCTGCAAGATGATCTTTAGCATGTCTTTGCGTAGATTGGGTCAAATCGCGGAGGCCGACGATGTAATCGCCAAGGCGTTGCAAGATCACTGGACCATGCTGTCACCAACAAGATCTGGTGTGCCTGAATACAACGCACACATATCCATGGCGACTGTGGCAGAAACTATGCATAAGTACGGCTTCGAAGATCTGGCATACGAGCTGGGCCAAGAGGCTCTAGACGAACTCCGTGCAGAGGAAAGCGAAGACAATGAGACATTCGAAACAGTGATTGGATTGCTAGAACACTTTTTGAGGGCATGTCCAAAGATTCATGGGCCGTGTGCTTTGAGTCCGCCGCAAAGAGATCCGCCGCCTATACCAGTCGATACAAACGCTTCGATCGAGGGTCAAGCTACAGCCGGAGCACATGAAGTATCGTAGAATTCGCCGTCCAAGTCTTGTGCGATCGCAGGCTTCTGGGGCAAGAAATGTCGAAATGATACTAGGTGGGTGCACATCACTCTATGTAGAGATCAGCCACGCCGGATGAGCACACAATATACAGATACTGTTGTGCATTGAGTCAGACTATATTTATTTTCAGCGAGACGCTCAAGAAAGGCTGCGTTATACTGAATGAGAAGAGGGACGTCGTGAGATGAGTAAAGCATGTCTTTGTTCTCGTGGCCGCCTTTAATAGCGAGGGCGATTGCTGCATCGAAGTTGTCCCGCACTGCAGGCACATCTCTCTTGTGGTCAGCTGCTAAATTTGTGGCGCTTCTCGATCTCGAAATAGATGCCGTCTTGCAGCGACCTGCATGATTGGCGGGCGGCCTCGAACCGCACTATGTGGCGGCATGGACATGTACTTCGGGGATGTTGCAGCCTTTCCTTCTTTTCACATCGAGCTTTTGGTTTGCACTCGCACGAGCAGGTGCTGTTACGCGATGAGTCTCCTGTCTACCACGGTTCCTACTATACTGTGACTATGAAAGGAGTTGCCAGGATATCATCAACGAAGTGATTACAACAAATGAGCAGGCGACATGTCATGAAACTCACAACATGGTCATCGACAGAACAGTGCTCAGAAACCAGGGCGGAAAGAGTAACTCCTACATAAACCGTGTTGGTATACAGGATGGATACCCCGCATAGTGTCCGGAACTACAGCAGCAATATTGTTCACGGTGGCAAGGTCCAATTCGGAGACAGCTATCACATTGACCAAGAGACCGAACTCAGCAAGCAAAAACACCGATCCGAAGCCCTCAAGGCCCTCTACTGGACGGATCCAGAAGTTGATCTGACCAAAGCCGAAGATCGTACAAGAGCTGGCCAGACGCCAGGTACGTGTAAGTGGGTCTTGGAGGACAAAAACTTCAAGGCGTGGCAGGAGGCGGCAGGGCCCCAGCTCCTTCTTGTCACCGGAGAGCCTGGTATTGGCAAGACTGTGCTAGCCACGTTTCTTGTGAATTATTTCAAGGAGCAAAGTGTATCAACGGGCTCAGACTTCGCATACTTCTTTTGCATGAATGCAGAGGCTCGACAATCGACTGGTCTTGGCATTCTTCGAGGTCTATTGCTACTACTGCTGAGGAAAAGGCCGCGCCTATGCGACCATTTGCTGAAGGACTTTTCCGTGAAAGGAGAGCGCCTGTTCGATAGCATTGAATCTCTATGGCCTGCGTTCGAAGCCGTCATTTCAGATGGCATCCTAGGCAATCTACTCCTGCAAATCGATGGCTTAGACGAGTGCGATGGAACTTCGAGAGATTTACTGGTATCTAGGCTCGGCGGCCTTGTGCGCGAGAGCGGCGGCTTCAACATGAAGGTCGTTATTATCAGCCGTGTCATCCGCACAGCTAATGACTTGGCAAATCACTTCCAAGGAGCAACTCAACGAATCACGATGGACGTCGGCAAAGTCAACAAGGACTTACAGCGCTTCATCGAGTACGAAGTGGACGACATCGCCAGCAAGTGTGGATGGGAACCAGATCTTAAGGCCGAGGTCACGAAGCAGGTGAAGAATCGAGACGGTGGAACGTTCGTGTGGGTATCGCTCGCGCTAAAGACCGTCTCTAAAAAGCAACCTTATCAAGTTCTTGAGGAGCTCATGCGACTTCCTCTTGGTCTTCAGGACTTGTATGCACGCATTCTCCGTGAGATCCCACCGGAAGAACGAGACATAGTGTATTGTGTCTTAGTTCTTGTTGTTGGAGCAGATAAGCCAATGTCTTTAGACGAACTGTCGATCGCGTTACATTTCTACCCACATGGCACAGCGTCGCGAAGACACTTACCTACCGAGAAAGAGATGAAAGATGGCAGGGACCGGGTGAAGACCTCCGGGATTCTCCTTCGCATGGACGAGAACGATGGATCTGCCGCTGTCAATGTCTTTCATCTGACGCTCAAGGAGTTCTTGACGGGTCAGCAACTACCTCCTGACGTGTCAAGTTATCATATCGGTCAAGAACAAGCCAGTAAAGTTTTACTGGCGATCAGCACCGCATATCTACTCTCGGAAGGATTGGAAGCTATTGCCATCGATGCCGAGAAGTTAAGAGCCATCGCGATAGACAGATACAAGTACGTGACTCCCGGCATTTTCCGTCTTGTGAAGAACAAGATAGTGCGTCATGTAAAAAATCGCCTTCAACCAAAAGAGAAGAGCATTTCAAGCTTCGAGCTGTGCAAGGCTTGGTCAGAGATTCGAGACACGCAGCTACTGTTGCTAGACTTTGCGTACCGGCTTCAAAGGTCTGCACGGTATGACAGTGCCGCTGGAATACCGCAAATACGAAGCATGATTTTTGATCTCGACTCGGATGACCGGCAACGCTATACGCAGAACGACTATCTGTACATCCTGCGCCTCATGATCGAAGACTCTTCCCTGGTCGCAACTCGTGCTATTTGCAGAACCTGGTGCGTAATGTCTGTTACCTTGCGAGGGGATAGACTGATGTATCACCACTTCGGCCGCGCCAAGGTGCCCGAAGCCCTTGTGATGGCCGCTGTATCTGCCAGATACAATATACTCGAAGCGTTCGTCCGATTAAATCCTATAGATGAGGTCAATCCCCAATTAATGCTCGCTCGCGCCATACAGATACTCGTGCCTGGCGAAGGCCTCTCAGCTGCACAGGATGAAGAGGCGGTCAAGCTGCTTGACAGGACGGCCAGGTTGGAACGAATGTCTGACAGATCGTCACTCTTCCATTCAGCCGCTGAGGTTGCTTGCTCTTATCTTGAGAAGCAGTGCATCGAGTACGGCGATCACTTAGTTCGCGAGATGCGCATGAGAGGACTCCTTCACATCAATTGGCTGGGGATTGTCCTGACAATCACTGTTCTGGAGTCAATTTTATTTACGCGCGCAGCTGATCCTGAATGCCGATCCTGAGAGAACCAGTTTTGTGTCCAGAGATTGTTACAGCAGGACCACTCTGCATAATGCCGCGGAGTGTGCTGATTCCGAGTTCCTACAGCTTCTGATCGAAGCTGCTACAGATCACGACTTCTACATTGCGCAAGACAATAAGGGCCGGACTCTTCTACATCTTGTTCTACATCGCCGTCGCAGTCACGGTCACAATCATTATAGGAATAAGTGTTTTGCAAAACAGTACATAGCTATACTGCTTCAAGCAGATCATGGAAGAAGTCGCTACACATTGCGGATCGTAATGGCAGGCTTCCAGTGCATCACGCTGCTACCCAAGCTTGTCCGGTCTGTGTCAAGCTCTCGGTCGAAGCTGATGTTACAAGATCAACGTCACTTGTATGCGTTATGAATGGAAAGAACTCACTGGAATATGCACAAGATAAGCATCAGCAGAATGAGAAGTATGAATCAAACGATGTGGAGCGTACGCTTGAAATTGTGCAATATCTCAGCACGGCGACAGCAGATGCTCAAAGGCTTCAAGATCATGAATCGAAGGCGGCAGAGTCAGTCGCAGGCCCTTCAAGCTGGGTCTCTTGTTTCGAAACATGAGAGATAATCTCAATCTGAACAAAGATTGAAGCTCCATGATCATAGTTCAAGCTGATCCTGCCCGCCTCACTCGAAGTTCGATTCATCCTCTATACGAACATCGTGTCAGCATCTCGCCCCGGGATCTTTGGCTGGGGATACACACCATTCTCCGGAGGAGTCCAGGTCCTACCCAGGAAGTATGGATCACGCTTGTCGAAGTTTGACTCGTCCTCTGGCAGGGTGTCAGCATACAACTTGAGCCCCTCTGATCGAGACGCTTAGCCTACCATTTTCAGGAGGAGTCCACGTCCGGCCTAAGAAGTAGGGATCACGCTTGTCAAAGTTGGACTCGTCCTCTTCACATCCATTTAGCGAATCGATCGTCTCTCGACATCATGTTCGACTTACCATTCTCTGGAGGCGTCCACGTCCTTCCAAGGAAGTTCGCATCACGCTTGTCGAAGGCTGACTCGTCCTCTGGCTGAACATCAGCACAAAACTTGAGCTTTTCCGATCGAGGTGCTTAGCCTACCATTCTCAGGAGGAGTCCATGTTCTTCCGAGGAAATAAGGATCACGCTTTGCGACCTCAACTTCAGCTCCTGTACCAAGTGTCAAAACCTGCAACGCTAACCACAATGACTTTAATGAAACCCTCACTCTCAGCTTGGGTCGGAGCTGCTGCAACGATCGCTGCAAGGCTGCAGAGTGCAATGATGTCAAGGAGCTGCATGATGAGCAATACGGACGAGAGTGCAAAGCAAGATGCAGTGACGAATGATGATCTGAACTTGAGAGTCGTTGAAGACTCCAAAGATGGTCTGCATAGAGGGCACTATATACGACGACCGCAACAATGCTCATACGCACCCGGCAATCACCATGACATTGCTACCCGAGCACTCATCAAGGGTATGCCAAGACTAGGCAAGGCTAGTCTCGGACTCCCATCCTTGCTTGGTCACGCATCAGGCTAGTCAGCCAGGCTTAGCTACTATACCGCATCTCTACCGCAACACTTGTCTAGAACATTTGCTACCTGTGCTCGACTTCCGCCTCTCACGAGCCTTCTCTCGTTATCTTGGTTCTGGACACTTTGGGGCTACATCTCGGAGAGGCCTACCATCCGCATATCGCACATCTCGTAGCGTGCGGCCCCGCGTGCGTAGCATCACATGGCGGGCAGGTGAGCGCTAGAGTCTAGACGTCTTGTCGAGATTCTCGAGACATTCTCGTGGCTTTCCTCATTCCTCCTACTCGCACAACAATGGGCCGCTCATCTCGCTCCTCGAGCGAAGCAGAATGGCAGAGCGAGAAAGACAATCTCCTCGTGTCAGAACACATCTTATCACCGTCCCGTTGTCCTGCCAGTCGATCAGTAGCACTCATAATCTTCTCAATCATAGCCTCAAATTTGCTCACAAACCTCTTAACCTACCACTTCACCAAAACCTCGAGCCTTTCGCTCTACTCCCAAGATCTACCCAGCGGTAAGCCTCTCCTCGCCCAGCCCTCCTCCTTCCTCAAACTAAGTTCTGGCAGCACCCAATATCTACCCCAATCTCGACCGCACCCTCCACAAGACCCTCTTCAGCAACCACATCCTAAACCACACATCCATCTACTCCGCTCCACCTTCTCCCCAAGTCGATCGAGCTTGGAACGAGTTGGGAGTAAAAGACCAAATCTTCCTCTTACCTGAAGCACTCGGTCGAGAAATTGGTCTAGATCCTCGTATCCACGTCCTAGCTCCAGAAAAGTCTCTGGGAGAAGGAGTCGGAGCTGGATTCGGAGTTTTTGTTCAGGGACTGCATGATATGCATTGTTTGGTAAGTGAGCCGAATCTACGCAAGAGCGAAGGGTTTTCATGCTGATGGTCTGTGTGGCAGAATGAAATAAGGAGAAACCTGTATTTCAATAAGCCATATTACCAACAATTTGAGAATGATGAGTTGACGCCTGAGTGGAGTCGACAATCACACATTCGTAAGCCATCCCCGAAGTTCCCCCTTCTCCTCCACCTTATTTCTCACTGACACTCGAAGGCCACTGTCTCGACAACATCCGAGAAAGAATCCAATGTTCAGCAGACACGGGAGTAATCCCTACTGTCTGGGTGAGCGAAGAGGAGAACTACCCGCTTTTTGGCTGGCAGGAACATAAATGTCAGAGTTACGAGGCTTTGCTGGGATGGTTTAGGAATTGGCATGAGAGTGATTTGGCGAAAAAGATTGATTGGACTGTGAAGCTGAAGGCGCCGAGCGATGTGATTTTCACGGATTTTGAGAAGCTGGCGTTGTGATCAGGCCAGTGCTTGCCTATAGTCCCAGCTCACATTCGGTTTGCAAGCAGTGCAACGCAGTCGTCCAGGCAGTGCCAATGCGCGACTTTCGGTGGATGAGACCAATGCTTGCTGCAAACCCCAGAATGTCTTCGTGCCGCGTTTTGAGGCCGGTGTGCATTGGTAGCGTACTTCTAGCGTGAAAATGTAGCAAGCAAGGTGGAATCGCGTGATGTTGAAGATGATATGTATGTACGGATTAGGCTTTCGGGAAGCTTTTCTCGAATACGAGAGACAGGGCAGGTGCAAGGGAGCCTCGTGGCAGCTTCGACATATCCGAACAATCGCCTATCTGTATCGTTACCGATTCTGGAATGTCGCGGTAGTTTCCTCGCATCACTGCTGTTCAAGTGTCACGCCAGACATTGTGACTCTGTGCCCGAAAGCTCGCCTGGGCTGAGGCGCCGAAGGTGTCTAGCTGCTTCGAAAGATAGCGGTCGGCATCAATGGGGCTCCAGTCATGCTTTCGAAAGAGCTGCTTTCCCGTGTATGCAGGGATCTGGTGACACTACCCACGAAGCAGCTTCCTCTCTGCTTCACCCTGCTGAGTCGCCTTTTGATCTCAACAGATCATCTGGTCTCCCGAATATCGTTATGCTCTTGAGGTCCCAGGCAGATGTTCATGGCCAAAAGAAGGGCTCTTGGCGTGGAGTGAGTGACTGATTAGGCATTGTCCTGGTGTTGACCCTGCTGCTCCGCAACGCAGCGAGTCTGCGATCGACAACTGCTTGATCTGGTCGAAGACACGCAGCAGGAGGCTGGACCTGACTCGCAGAATGTGGCAAGAAAGGCCAGATGTGAGGCGCTGTGCCGACAGTGCGCATTGGGTGTCGGTCTGATAGCAAAGATGCAGAGCCAGCCGTTGGCGTTGGCATTGCGTTTGCAAGTTGATTGACTGCAGCGATTGAATCCGACATATTCGTACCGTTGAACGCTATGGATGGGGAGCTCGAAGAAGGTAAAGCTTGAGTAGATGGATACTCATCAGGCCACATCGGATTGTGTAGACCAAGTACGTCCTGTACAGGCAGTGGTACTTCCATAGTGGCGTAAGCACCAGTCTCATTACATCCATATTTGTTGATCCCTTCCTTCTCGACCCAACAGTATTCGCAGAATCCATGCTTGCCCCAGTACTCGTAAGCTGGTAAATCCGCTTGCACACAGGATATCAACCGCAGTGGGCGGCCATAGTATAGCAGATCCGAGGGGCAGTCTCTCGTGATGCGTCTGCACAGCATCTCTGCCCGTTGCTCGACGAAGTCAGCTTGAAACTGAAATGGACTTTCACCCTCAGCGAAACTTCCAGCAATTCGGTTGTTCTTGGAGTCTCTTCGCCCGTTAAGAGACTTGTGGACGTAGTACATTACTTTGGAGCCGGAGCTTGTGCACTCGTCAACGAGTGCTGTATGGACGACGTGATTTTGGCTCGCATCATCCATGATATGCCGCCTGGAATTGTGCGAGGCTGCCGTAAGTCAAACATATGGCTTTCGGATATGCTTTAATATCCATCTCATGTTTGCCAGACACAAAGCGATGTCTCAGCGCGCATCAATGCCTGGCAATGCGTATATACTCAAGATCTTCCACATGCGATCAGTTTCGAAGTATTTGGAAACAAATATGTTCAGAAAAGTCTTGTCTATTCCTTTTGAAATGTTCGGGATACCAGTGACAGAGGTTTTGCCATAAATTTCGATCTTCCTATGCGTTTTGTGCACGTCTAGCGTCATGATCTCGGTAATGCACACTTTATGTTCGGGATGTTCCTGTGTGAGCTGCCGCGTTTGGTCGAGAAAAGATTGCTTGTCTTTCGGGCTCGACCAAGGTATTGAGTCCGCAGGAAAGGAAAAGTCCTCGGCGATATGGTCCCACGGGTAGCAATTGGGTCCCAAGTGTCGAGTAGTGATAGCCTCTGCAGACTTGGCCATGAGTTCGTGCAAATGGGCTTCGATATTGCTAGATGTGACTGGGTCCAGTCCACGCTTGCTTGTCTCAAGCACACATGCTGCAGCGTGGTAGGATTGACAACCCATTAAGACCTGAAATGGTGCATGTGATTGATGGGCCGAAGCTTGAAGTGGAAGCGACAGGCTCTTTCTCTAGCTGTGCCTGACGTCCTAGTTAAACCGCGCACAAATAGGCTCTTCGGGACAGCGGTGTCCCTTGCTCACGAAAGACGTGTTGGTTGGCCAGCCGTACGCACTCCGGGTACAAGTCTCAGGAATTGTTGGAGCAGGATCGTAACATCGCCATGAGTCGTAGAGTCTCCTCACACGGCATTCTGCTCGACATATCTCCTCATGCTGTCAAGCTGGGTCTTCCCTGTGGAGACCAGATAGCGGATATGCTGTAGATCGTCGATGTGGCGAAATCTCTCGAATTCGTGCCTGGCAAAGTCGCGCATTTCGTCTTTGGTGGCAGAAGGGGGAATCTTGTTGATGGCTCGTACACAATCCCGCCACAGGGCCACTACTCTCTGGCGCTGGAGGAAATGCTCAAGGGTCAAGGTTTTGCCTTTCATCTTGAGCTTCCTGTCCGAGTTGATGGTGGCATATCGCCGCATAGTTGCCAGCATCGTCCCGCCAGTGTTGTCAAGCGTTCGACCAGGAAGTGGTAATGGTTCAAGATGTGTTCAGAACTTGATGTCGTTGACGTTGTGAAAGTTCTATCTCGAGACCAGACGGAGATGGAATTAGCGTTTGTATGTGGCACGGTATGTGGCTTAGTCTGTAAGAGGACCAATTAGCGAGCGGAGTGTTCGAATTCCATCTCTCGTCTGGGCCGTTTCTGTCGGGATTTAGGCACTTTGCATAGAACTTTTAGGTAGGAGATTCTTCTTTCTATAAAAATACAACATTAAAGAATTTTCCTACGGTGAAAACTTCTTAGCTTATAATCTAAAGCCTAAGGAATCCTATAATATAAATATCTTTAATATATAGGTTTAAAAATAGGTATATTCTAATAGCTAAAAATTCTATAGGCTTTAGCAAATTGCGCCTAGAGAATTTTACGACAACGAATTTTTTTATCTACGTAATGCCTATACTATAGTATTTTAAGACTTTAAAATTTAAAGATTTAAAATTTAAGAATACTTAAAATTTCGAATTCCGAAAATTTCGATTTTCGAAAATCTCGATTCCTATTTTTTTAAACGTCTTCGAATTTTAGGTATCGAAATTCTAAATGCCTTAAAATTAATAAACTAAGAATTTTTCGCCTAATATTAAGATATAACGACGTATACCTAGATCTTTAGAATTTAGATACGAGAGACTACTTAGATATATCTATTCTAAGACCTCGCTTTCTAAAAAATATAGATTACGAGTAGCAAAGGTTCTTTAGATCGTAGAGGGTATATTCTATACTCTTTCTTAGTATAGTTATATATATAGAAGACTCTTTAATTTTTTTACTAATATATAGCTATAGCTTTAAAGGTCTATATATTCGTACTTTTAAATATATATTAGTATATAGATTGTAATTACGTAGCGATATACCGTAGCTGATTTTTAATATATAGTATATACGTCGTATTCTTTATTTTTAAAAATAGCTATTCCTCGTCTTTTAGATATACGCGTACTAAATTCTAATAGAAACGGATTAGACTAGTAACAAAGAGTGTTATATGGTCCGTGCTTGTCACGTGTATAACCTTAAGCCACCACACTAAACCTCTTTAGTTACTGGTCTGAGTAGGAGATAGGTGAAAGTTGCTCAGCACGGACTGTGTTGAAATTGCCGATGCCGGGGCACGCACCCAAACGCGTCTCCCACCACGCGTCTGGTGTCTGATGTCTCACTTCTTTCCATATACCAACGATGCCATAGTATCACACAATGTCGAAGCGCAAGAGCGAGACTGAGCTAGATAACAACACCGACTCCAGCAAGAAGAAGAAGAGTCGCAAACTTGATCCTGTCGAGAAGGCCAACGCAATCCCCAAGAATGGCTTCTTACGCCCGGTACTCGTTCCGTTCGTTTACGAGCAAGGACCGAAATACCTGTACAGTGTGGATCTCGTCTATGCGGATGACTTATCCGAGAAACAGCTGAATGATTGCTTCAGCCTCATAGAAAGCACTAGCCGCCATGACTACGAGCCCAGCAGCTTTGGCTGGCATCCGAAGAGGAAGTTACGGGAGATGAAAGAGAAGGAGATGCGCTACATTGTGCTCACCAATTACGGCATCACGTCTGAGGGAACCAGAGCTTATCATGGATATGCAGGCTTCATGAGCTTCATGTTCACACACGACTCGTCACCAACAGTGCCAGTGCTGTACATATACGAGATCCACCTAGTGGAGGCTGCAAGAGGCTGTGGACTTGGCAAAAATCTCATGGATACTGCCGAGAAGATCGCTCGATACTTGGGGATGGAGAAGGTCATGTTGACCTGTTTCAAGAGCAACAAGAAAGCTCATAGCTTCTACGAGAGCCTAGGATACCGGCTTGACGCATGCTCGCCGAAGGACATCAAGACCCGCAAGAAGGTCTCTAAGAGCGACTATGTCATCATGAGTCTGGATTTGAGCGATGCAACGCAGCGAGCTGTAGGAGCTGGAAGTATCAAGCAAGGTGAAGATGCGCAGGTAACGGAAGATGACACGGAACATTCTACAGGGTCCGCTGACATCGTATCCAGCTCGGATAGAATCACGGAACGCTTAGAGATATGTCTATCCGAGCTGAAAGATGAGTACGACCACTGCATCAATTTCGACACTGCAGAAGATGACGTGGGAAAGGCTTTCCGCGCGATAGATGTTTCGGACATGGAATCTGCAATTCTACATGCTTCCAGGCTGAGGGACCGTGTAGAGCAATATCAGACTAGAACGGTCGCTCAGGTCAGGTTCCAGGCCGCGTTGTGGGCACAGACACATGAACTCAGAGGCCTCCTGGATCTTGTAGAACGCAAAGCCAGAATTGAGGGCATTGAGCTTCCGCAGGAGGTTACACGTCCTTCGGAGATGATGGCATCAGGCCTGAGTGATGTCGAATACAATCTCATGAACCAGGCCATTGCAGGGACTGCCACCAAGATCGTTCCTTCGAGAGCAGAGGTAGAGCTCAGTCGACAGCAGCGCAAGGTGAAGGAGCTTGAGCATCAAGTGGCTTTGTATCAAAGACAAGCAGATCAAGCCCGAAGAGCAGTTCGCGTTCAGGAGCAGACTTTGTCGAAGCGAGAAAGTGCCCTCAAGGTGGCCGAGGCACAAGTCGCAATCCGAGCGAAACAGATTGACGACCGCGAGGCGCGAATTGCGCACAAGATGGAAGCTTTAGCAAAGGTGTTTGATAGTGACGCATCCTTAGAAGAGGAGTCAGACACGCACTCGGAGCAGAACTCTGAAGATGATGATGTAGCTTCCGCCCAGGACGACGAGGACGACTCGTTGGATCAATCGCAAGAACATTCCGCAACCAACACCGAGTACAGTGACCAGAGTCGACTAGAGCGGGAAATCGCAGAATCTGATAGCGAGAACGAAAACCCCGAGAAGTTGACGATCAGTAATTCGCTGAAACTGCCTACCCCGGAAGCGATGAAGTGGCAGCGGCCAAGAAAGGACCAAGTCAACACATGGCTTCGACGAAGTGGCTCTGCAAGAGAGAGCTTTCCCAGCGGCAAGCGTACTTCTGACATATGACACACCGAGCAGAGGATATAATGCCAAGACCAATCGTCTCGCATTCCAGTCGACCTTCATCTGTGGGCTTTTGCAAGGACTGAGAATATACTTTGATTAGCATCGATCTTCCCTTCACCTGGATTCTCGCCAATATGAATATTCTGGAAAACCTGGGCCGCATCAGATCGCGACATACATCCGGAGCCCTTGAATCCTGCCTTTGATACTGGCTTTTGAACCTATTGCCAAAGGATGTTTGTGCTCTGAGGGCACGTTGTACAAATCACGGACATGCCCCACTGCAGCTGCCTAAGAGGCTAAGATGTTGTGTGAGCAGCTACACCCTACACATCCTTCCCGTGGTCTCCACTTTGTTGCGTCTGACATTTTAGACCACTCCTGCCGACGATCCTTCAGCTATCGCGACGCTGTACAAATCTGGCGGAATCGCAACTACGACACATTTCACATAAGCGCAAATGACAAGTGGTTTTACGCTCGTGCTAGCCCTCGACCGTATCAGTCAATTCAGCTCGATATACCTGTTGTGCAACACGACTTAAAATCTTCAGCACGGAAGCCTAGTAACCACACTTGTAGAAACACAACGCTATGGGTAGCATCTCCAATCCTCTTGAAGTCGGCATCGTCGGAGCTGGTATCGCGGGTCTCTGCGCAGGAATCGCCGTTTCTCGAGCAGGCCACAGAGCCACCATCTATGAGAAGTCATCATTCAAGAACGAAATCGGCGCTGCGATATCCATCACTCCAAATGGAAATAGAGTGCTCTCAAAATGGGGCTTCGACTATGCTGCAGCTGGCGAGACTGACAAGTTGCAGTTCCGAGGCGTTGATCCAGTATCAATGCAGCTGAGGCATAAGACTGACCTAAGCAATGTGAGAAAGGACTTTGGGCAAGGATTCAATGCTTTCCATCGAGTCGACTTGCATCGCGAATTGAGATTGATGGCAGAGAAGGCAGGGGTGGAGATTGTGCTGAGCCACGAGGTGGTAGACTTGCAGTGTGAAGATGGCACCATTAGGTTCAAAGACGGAAAAGAAGTCAAGAAGGACTTAGTTGTTGTTGCGGATGGTCTCAAAGTAGGTCAGAAAGAGCTCAGTCTTTATGTTCACCACGACTGACCTGCTGTACAGAGCAACTTCATTCAGACGATCACCAACACAGACACCTTTCCAAAGAAGATCGGCAAGTCGGTTTTTCGAGGCCTCATTCCCATCTCTGACCTCATGTCTGATCCCATCATCGCGCCATTCTTTGAGAACGAGGGCTCAGGTTTCTTCTCCGGCTACTCGCCTCTCAATTCTGGTGTCATGTTCATCACGTATCCATGCCGAAATGATGAGATCATGAATGTAGCAGTCTTCCACACCACACGGCCCGGGCACGAGGACGATGAAGGATGGAGCTCCCCAGCCACCATCGACGAAGTCTTGAGTGTGTTAGACGGCCTGCATCCTTTCTGGAACCAGATTGTGAAGAAAGGTGATGATGATCTGTTCAAATGTTTCCCGATCACATTTCGAGATGCGATTCCAAGGTACAACAATGGAAGAGTCATCCTGATGGGCGATGCGGCACATCCTATGCAGCCTACTCATGCTCAAGGTAAGACTTCACTACTCCCAAACCCAGTCTCATGAAATTCCTGACTCGCTGACTTTTTCTCGCCTTCTCAGGAGCATGCGTCTCAGTCGAAGACGCCGCAACCCTCGAAGTCTTCCTCTCCCAAATTCAATCCTCAGACATTCCCTCCCTATGCCAACTCTACTCCGACTTCCGCATCCCACGCGACAACACAACTCAACTCTACTCAAACGTCATGTTCTACAAGAATGACGGTGACCCGGAAGCTGGAAAGAAGTACGAAGCTGAAATTCGAAAATATTATCCTGCTCCAGATGAGCTTATGACTTTTGTTCAAACGCCTTGGGAAGGTCCGCATCAGAGGTTTTGGTATGGGTATGATGTTTATGAGGAAGCGAATAAGGCGATGGAGTGGTGGAAGAAGAGCAAGGAGGGGGAGAGGTTGCCTAGTGGGACTGTGAAGCATTTCTTTAATGCGGGAGTTAGGGAGGGGGATGTTGAGGAAGCGAAGTGATGGTGAAGAAGGGATTATGAGATAAAAGCATTGATGTGGAATCTTCTTCTTGCCTTCACGATGCATATCGGCATCCTCAAGCTCGGTCTCGTACTCACATCGCATGTCGCCGCTCGGTCCCGCACCGTGATTCTCAGGTTTGTACTACCATCGGATTTACCACTTCGTCAAATCCGGAGAAACTCCTGCGAAATTAGTCGTTGTGTGACATTTGTAGGAGTTCGGATCAACAGAGTTTTGTTTCGACCGCTTTTGGCCCGGACATGTTCATCTCAAGAGCGCCAGTAGAGAAGGGCAAGGATTGTGCTCGAGCTCGAAAGCTGCTGATGATGCAATCACTCGATACTGGTGCCTTTTCGCGTGTGGCCATGTAGGTAGCTTACCTTAGTGCATGAGAAGAACTGCTAAACTCCTGTGCGTAACTTCCTTCATTAACTCCAGAGAAAGGGTATATAAGTAGGAAGCTCCGATTCACTCTCTGAGGCGGATAAGAACTCGACCCCAAACATCTTTTCTACTTCAGTGACAGCGACAACACCAAGCATCATGGCCTCAATCATCGACAAAGCGAAATCAAAGCTCGGCATCAAGGGCGAGAACATCACGATGGCAGGACGAAAAATCCACGGAACAGGATATGGTCTCATGGGTCTCACTTGGAAAAAGTCACCGCCACCACAAGAACAATCTTTCGCAGCAATGAGTAAGTAGTCTCAAAAGAATGTCTAAACTCTTATCTAACACCATCTACCAGAGGCCGCCCTGGATGCCGGTATCAACCTCTGGAACGGAGGAGAAATCTACGGTCCCCCAGATGCCAACAGCTTACAACTCCTCAACGCATATTTCACAAAACATGCCGAAGACGCCAAGAAAGTTGTAATTTCTATCAAAGGTGGTATGAAGCGTGGAGAATTGAAGGTTGATGGGAGTGAGGAGAATACAAGAAGGAGTATTGATGAGTGTTTAAAAGTTCTGGATGGGAAGAAGAAACTTGATATCTGGGAATCTGCGAGGGTGGATCCTAATACGCCGATTGAAATTACTATGCGCGCTGCGGATGAGTATGTGAAGAACGGAGGGATTGGGGGTATTGCGTTGTCGGAGTGCAGTGAGGATACTATTCGGAGGGCGGCGAAGGTGGCCAAGATTGAGGCTGTTGAGGTGGAGTTTTCGATCTGGTCGACTGAGATTTTGGAGAATGGTGTTGCGCAGGCGTGCGCTGAGCTTGATATTCCGATTGTTGCCTACAGCCCCATCGGTCGTGGCTTCCTTACAGGACAGGTGCGTTCGGACTCTGCTGCTAGAGAGCCGTGGAATATCTGCTGACACATTTTTAGATTAAGAAGATTGAAGATCTGCCAGAGGATGATATGCGCCGGCATTTGCCTAGGTTTCAACCTGAGAATTTCGACAAGAACCTCAAGCTCGTCCACGAACTCGAGAGGCTTGCTGAACGGAAGAAGGCTACGCCAGGCCAGGTCGCTCTTGCGTGGGTGCGGGCGCAGAGCCACAAGCCCGGAATGCCACTCATCATCCCCATTCCAGGTGCATCGACCGCGGAGAGAGTGAAGGAGAACTCGAAGGAGATCGAGCTGAGCGAGAATGATCTGAAGGAGATCGACAGCCTGATCGAGAGCGTCGAAATCGTGGGTGGTCGATATGGAGAAGCTCAATCTGCCCTCAATTTTGGCAGCACTCCACCACTGCAGGAGTAGACGAGAAGTGTAAGCTGTAATGAAGTTAGTCTTCCGCCCAAAACCCACGCAAGAGTTTAGGTTGCGACAAGGACGATGCCAGAAAGGAAGTCAGATCAAGTGTAGTTTAGAATAATCCGCATTCGGCTTCTGAAGAGAACTCCGAAGAGAAATCCAAGGAACCGTAAGCATTGCAGAATTCTTGCTATTCATCACAGAGGCAGGGAGAGGAGAAGTCAAAGGAGAGGGACGCATTGAGGACTCACCAGTAGGTTGTGCAGACCTGAGCGTGCAGAGACCATTTGCGGAATTTCGCAACTCATATCTCTGCTGTGCAGAGTTTTCGGCAGCTGTCATACTCTTGTATCTCGTTCTTCATATCTCCAAGCTGCATATTCGAAGATGCGCTCTGTATCATGAACCAGAATATTTGTAGCAAGAATGTTTGTTCCCACTCATCTCTTGCTTCAACCAGCAATATTCGTTATGTTCTCAGCCTGAAACGTCTCCAACTGCCTTTGTCCTTTCCTCAACAAGAACTCAATCGTACTGAAGTCCTTACGGTCCATATGGATGTTCTTCTCAAATTCTCTTCGCGCAAAATTCTCGAAGTTACCTCGTGTTGACGCTGGCTTTTTTCGTGCTGCGCGGAGACATTGTCGATACAAGGAGAGGACGTCACGTTGGAGGCCGGAGAGACGAGCCATGGCTGTTATCGGAGATGGGGCAATTGGGAGGGAAAATTCATCTTTGATGATGGATATTGTAGGAGATTAGAAGAGCTCGAAGTCGAGGACTTCATGACGAAGACGCTCGGTTCGCTTTGTGGAACGTGGAGAATATACTTTTGGAGCTCCAACAACGTCAATGCCTTCTTACACCCAGACCGAAGATGTAGTCCTTCATCTCACACACCAGCTTCTCAACAGCTGGCCAACTCTTCTACAAACTGAAAATGCCATCCGGACAATCACTTGACATCCTGATCCTAGGAGCAGGCTGGACCTCCACCTTCCTAATCCCCCTCCTACAAGCCCAAAATGCAGCCTTCGCCGCCACAACCCGCGATGGCCGCACAGTCTCAGGTTCAAAAACAGTAAAATGGTCCTTCGATCCAAATAATACCTCAAAAGAACAGTTCTCGCCTTTACCTTCCGCCAAAAATATCCTGATCACATTCCCTTTGACTGGATCAAATCAATCAAAAACCCTTGTCTCAGGCTACACAAACTATCATGGGATCTCTTCCTCCTCAGTCCTATTCATCCAATTGGGGTCCACAGGCATCTACCAAATCCCTCAACCTTCCCACTGGACAACTCGCCGTTCCCCCTACTCAAAAGACAACGCCCGAGCAATCGCAGAAGACGAACTCCTCTCCCTCAACCACTGCGTCTTAAATCTCTCAGGACTCTGGGGAGGTGAAAGAGATCCCAAAACCTGGGTTTCACGAGTCGCGAAGACTAAGAGCGATGTCAAAGGAAAGAAATCTGTGCATTTAATTCATGGAGTTGATGTTGCGAGAGGGGTTCTTGCGGTGACAAAGAATTGGGAGAAAGCGAGGGGTGAGAGGTGGATGTTGACTGATGGGTTAGTTTATGATTGGTGGGAACTCTTTCTTGGGTGGGCGGAGGGAGGTGACGAAGATGAAGATCCCGCGAGGAAGCCTAGTGATCAGGCGAAGTGGGTGGAGGAGTTGATGTGGGAGGAGGATGTGAAGGCTTTGCCGAGGAGTTTGGGGAGTTTGGGGAGATGTTATGATTCGAGGGAGTTTTGGAGGACGTTTGGGTTGGTGCCTTTGAAGGCCAGGATTTGAGGAGCGATGATTGTGTACATATAAAAAGTAAGTTTCCTGAAGTCGATTGATATGCTGTCTCACTCTATGCATGCATGTATATACAACCTACTATCCAAATTCTCATTGCATCGAAAGGGTATCATCCAAACATCATAAAATCATGTACAACATCACCATAGGCATCTCATGCCTTCCAACTCGTAAACGGAAACCTCATCCACGTCCATCCGCGATCTCTGTCTTCGCTCGTCCTCATATCAACTTCAGCCTCGTCGATAATGAGTCGATTCTCCTCATCCAGCGCATCCTCACCCATAGCCATACGTCTAAACTCCTCTCGAATCCTCGGATCCCGTTCCATCTCCTGCACAAGTTCCAACTCCAAATCTTCAGCATTAGTATTCTGATTCCGGTACGTCTTTGTGAACTTCCAAGGAGGCCAAAGTCTAGCAGCGATGAGATTCCTCTTACTCGCACCATAAGCCAACTCCATGGTAACCAGAACGGCAAAAGCGATGACGAGCGTAGCCCACCAATTTGGATCCTGACCAAAGACGTACTGGAAGCCGCCTTTGACGTCGTAGGGAGAGAGATTATTGCCGTAGATTGCGCTCATGAAGCCGTTCCAAGCGAACCAGCCTCCGACGGTGATGAGGAAAGATGCGAAGACGATTAAGGTTTTGTAGTGAGTTTCGATCATGAAGATCTTCCAGTTGGTCCAGACGATGCCCAGGGTGAAGCAGGCATCACCAAGGGCGAAGAGTCCTGTGTCGCCCATGATGTTGTACTTGCCATAATTAGCCCAGCAAATGAACCACACCACCAACCCGTTCACAGTTGCGTGAAGCATCCAGCCAAGATACATGCTCAGGTTGAGTCCCTGGTTCCTTTGACCATATACGTATAGCTCCGGGATGGCGAGAAGAGTGTCTGGTCGAAGGTCTTGCTCAAAGATGCCCGGAACAATGACGCACAAGCTGGTGAAGAGGGTGTTCAGAACGGTAAGCGACCATTGCTCGTACAATGACGTGCCCGTGTAGCCGTTATAGCGCTGGAACAGTGCCTGCATCATGTAGAAGAACATCTCTTTCCAGAACGTGAGGAGGATGAATTTCGCAGTCCGCACATACTGGTATCGACCGTGGACCAGAAGTAGCCTCTGCAGGAATCGGAACTGCACAATGCTATAGTCCGCAACACGAGCTGCCTGCAAGCCCTCTTTTCCAGAGATGCCGACACCGACATGCGCAGCTTGGATCATGGCGATATCATTAGCTCCATCACCGATCGCCAAAGTCAAGCCGGGCAAGCGAGCACGGATGCCTTTCACGATGTCTGCCTTTTGTGATGGAGATGCACGACAGACGATAGCAGAATCAACGTTGGCGATAAGGGTCGTGAAGAAGAGCTGCGTAAGCTGCGGATCGGCTTGCACTACGCCAAGCGAGTGCCCATCAATAACCACGACTCTGTGAGTGTCTCCGTCATGAACAATCTCACTCATCTGGCCATGAAGGTCGCCTTTGGTCGAATCCAGAATGTAGATCAGCGACGCTGGTTGGCAAATTCTTGCTGCGTGAGCAATGTTGATAGCGGTCTCCCGCTTGTCGCCAGTAAGCATCATGACTCGAATATTCGCTCTTTGCAAGCGGTCAATGGTCTCTGGTACACCCTTTTGAAGCTTGTCTTCAATAGCTGATGCGCCCAGAAGGTCGAGATTTTGCTCCACGGTCTCTGCTGCAGCTTCAATATGTGCTTGGCGATCTTCGAGCGATGTACATGCATCGCGATAGAGCTTGCTCCAGCCAGCATACTCCTGTTCATCAATATACTTGTGGGAGTACAACAGTGTTCGCAAGCCGTCCGTTGCAAAGTCGTCGATATGCTTGAAGCACCTTGTGAAGAGCTCAGAATCATCGATGTGCTCGAGGTCTCTCATGTCCTTGTGGACAATGGTCTTTGGAATCTCCAGCGTAGCTCTGGTGATCGCTAAGGAGCGGCGGATGTCCTTGGAACTCCGCGATATGTGCAGGCTCGGTCGGCCACCGAAGCTGTTTCTAGGCTCCTCACTCTTGCGTGCCATACTGCGTCTGATATCCATGCTTCGTCTTACCTCCATGGACTTTCGAGCAGCGAGCTCAGATTGTCGCAATCGTGGGATGATGTGGCTATCCGCACCTTTACACACCAGCCAAATACGACCATCCGGGCAGCGAACAGCAATAGACATGCGCTTGCGCTTGGAGCTGAACTCTATCACATCCAGGATCTCATAATCCTCAACAGCCCCTGCATTCGTCTTGACCTGAATCTTTTGTGAAGATCGGTTGACAAGTAGGTAGCCCAGTTCTTGCGCCGCAGCTACTAAAGCGACCTCATCTGGCGAGGCGGCCTGGAAATTGATACCACCGTCTTTGATTTCTGGAAGAGCTGTGTGACAGACTGCCATGCCAAGAATGAACTCCTTCGCGCGGCGTGCTACGGGCGCTGTAGGGTCTCTCGCGATAAGCTCAAGCAATTCTGCTGTAGTCCGAGATGGCGGCTCTCGGCGATCCGACGATCTACGAGACAGCGCCTGGGAAGGGCGGCCCAGTGTCTGTGATGTACGGCTTTGAGGGACAGGTGCGATCTCGCGCTCCTCGACTCTGATCGCAGGCATCTCGAGGCCACCCTTACCTTTGCTGTCATCAGTCACCTGCGCAGTGGTAGTCGAATCTCCGTGAGTCCAGATTAATCCAGCGACACTCATAGCTCGAAACCGCATGACATTGTCCGTCAACGTTCCAGTCTTGTCCGAGAGCACGTAGCTGACCTGGCCCAGATTTTCGAGAATTGTATTCGTGTTGCAGGTCATTGGCGTGTTCGAATCCTCATCGTACATCTCAACGTCGCCCTGAACCATGAGCATCTGGCCAATCTTGACGATCTCAAGAGAGACGTAAAGAGCCAGCGGAATGACATTGTTGAACATGATCAAAAATCCGACGATGATCTGTTTGAAAGCAGGGTAAGCATTGTTGAGATACCATGCGCCAGATTCGAAACGATCGTGCCAGAGTATGTAGCCAATCGAGCAACCGACCGAGAGCACCACGACGTAGAATATAAGTGTCAAGACGACCTGGTTGGCGTACTTCTCCAGGCGTGGTTTCTTCGCAGTCGGGTGATGGTTCGCATTCATACGGATCTTGCATTCCTCGCCTGTATTGACGACCAAGCCGTAAATGTAGCCCGTGTTCCGCAGGACACTGCCACGAAAAACCACTTCATTAAGCGTGATCGGTAATGACTTTCCCTTAACGTTGACCTTTCCATGGAAATCGTAAAGATCTTTATTTGGGTCTTCCAGATGAAAATCAGCGCTTGCTTCTCTGAAAGATGAGAGCGATGAGCACATATCCAACAGGTCAGGCAATGCCTGCTTGGTCTTGAGGTTTGTCTCGCCGTCCAGAGCCATTGTCTCAATGTACGCAACCCCATTCTCGCCGTCACTGTACAAAAGTACAATGTCTGCCGGAACCGCATCGTCACGCTTGAGCTTCAAGATATCACCGACTTTGATATTGTGCCATCTGACATCTGACCAGCCAAATAACTCGTCATCATCATCATTCTCCTTCTCTTCCACAACTTGCGGAGCCTGAGACTTCGAGCTCACTGGCAGAGCTTTCGAAACCATACGCGCGAGCGTATTCGCCGGCACCACATGCTCCGTATTCTCACCACTACCCTTCAACCTCAACACTTTCGCCCAGTAATTATTCTCCACCTTATCCATACGATGCCTCTTCAAATCATCGTACCCTTCTTTTAGCACCGTCAAAAGGATAAAGAACGTGAGCGGCAAAATCGTAGTATAATTTCCAGTCGTAGAAAGTCCAGGAATCGTTTGAGGAACACCTATACAAATGAAGTAGAAATTCGACAATCGCGTCGCCTGCCAAATGATCTGTTTTGGCAGAAAGTTCCAGATCGTGTATCTTGAAGATCTGATCGTATTGGACAAGAAGTCGTGGTGTCCATGACTTCTTCGTTCGTCGACAAGCGGCGCATCGTGCGTGGCGCGAAGTGGTACGTATCGGCCATCTTTGGAAGGCGGGAGAGGTTTTTGACGGAGGATAAGTTCCACGAAATAGCGCTGGTAGCACGACTCTGCTGGTTGTGCAATATGCTTGCTCCAGGTCTTTTGGAAAGCACTGGGCTCGTCCATCGCCGCACGACCCATGATCTTCATTCAAACGGCCAAACGGCCTCCGCGAACGTTATCTTGAGTAGGCCAGCATTCTCACTCTCTACCACTCCAGAAGCGATTGACAACGAGCGAAAACCCAAAGTAACGACAGTGGTATTGTAGTGGCAAGTCAATGCAAAGTGGTATTCTATTCAGGCACAATGCCACTCAACCAAGACAGCATTGAGGCGCGGGCAAGCTCAAGCCTGGAACAAGCATCGCCTCGATTAGGGAGGCCTAGATATACTAAGTGGACAATGCCACTTTCTACCTATATACCGTATTTCTACTATTCTATATCTTCTGTACTCGCTAACACTCGCTATCTACTCGCTATCTATCGTAAGATAGGTCTATATATTAATCTATTACCCTAGAAGCTCTAGATTACTATTTAGATCTATAGTAGTACTTTAATAGGAGAGATTATCTAGTACTTAGAACGAGAAACCGGCCGTTCTATATTAACTAAAACACTTTAACGAAGCCTTAGAGATTAGGAGGTC